>APFE030055553.1:196182-223069 GCA_000404065.3 Pinus taeda | reverse complement strand
GATTAGTGGGCGTTAGGGGAAGTTCTAGGCTGAACCAGCCAACTCCCACAAGCACTTTTTGCAGAGCCCAGCTGGTTTTGATCCTGGGTTAATCATTTAGTTTATTTTATGATTTGCATGAGAGACTTTCTAAGGCATTTTTTAAAGCAAATCTGAAGTTTTCTGAAAAATATTTGAGGCCACTGACAAATCTGGCTGTTGCAGAGTCACAGAACTGTAAATAATTTTTGCTGCTTTTTAGGGTTTTATTTACGTTTATTTTTTCCAGGTTCTGGTTGCATGTTCCATTACAGGTTGTAGTTCGAATCACCCACGGTCTACCAGCATTCAAACATGACAAATAAGCACATTGATTCCCCTTCTGCGGTAAATCAAATTCTGTTTTAAAAAATATTCTGAATGCTAGCTGGTTCGTATTGGCGTTTGGGTATATGCATAGGGTTCGACCTCCACGCAACTCCCCCACACTCATCCGCAGTCTCCAAGCCATATCCGCACACCTCCTACGCATATCCTTCAAACTTCTCTCCGTCCTCTCATCCCTCACCCCACTCATCTCCAGCGTTTCGTTTTAAAACCTTCACACTGGCATGAATATCTTTGCCGTCACCTCCATTGTTACATCTCAACCCGCAACCCTGTGTTTAGTGTGTGTTCTTCCTTTCACGCTGACACTGCACCCCCTCACACTGTTGGCAATCTCTCCAAGCCGAAGTTCTCTCGCTGCAAGTCCTTACCCGCCACAAATCTGCAAGCATAAAAAACGAAACGACAGTCATTTGTGAAGCATCTCCTGCGTGCTGTGCCGCTGCCCGCCGTCGAATTTTTTCTCACCCGCACGCTGATCATCTGCAAACACAAAACATAAGTTAAATCAAAACACGCTGCAGAATAGACCTCGACTGTGTGCGTATGCAGTATGGTAAGTTTTTCATGACCAGCGTAGTTTTAAAAGATCGGTTTTTCGAATTTTGGGAGTTAGCCATAGAGTTAAAAAAAAATTGTTTGTCGTTTTCATGGTGTGGGCATGCGTAATAAAAAAAAAAAATTAAAGTCAATTTCATTTTTTTGTATTTCGTTTAGTTTAGTCACGTATCATATATTTTTTTTTGTTTTAGTTTGTTAGTATATATGCAATGTTTTGTTAGAGTTTAATTTTTTTTTTTAAATTTTAAAAAGGTTTGATTAATTATAAAAATTCCAAAAAGTTCTTTTAGGTTTCTTTTAATTAGGGTTTTGGATTTTAATTAGTTCAGGTTTAATAATATTTTTCTTTTATATTTTTAGGTTTGATTTAAATAAAAAATAAAAAATCATATAAAATATAAAAAAGGACAATAAAAATTTCTTTTTAGGTTTTAGATTAAATTTTAAATTTTGTTCTAGTTTTAGTTTTTTTTAGTTAAATTTTTGTCTGAAAAGCCATAAAAGCATCGTGGAAATTTTTTGTCAGTTGAAGTCTTAGCCTGGAAATTTTATCACGTTCTATTTTTGCTAAGGCTAAAATTTTGGGATTAATGTTTATCTGGCATGCTTGAATATAATATCTGGTTAATGTGCATGATTATATCTTTCGAAGTTTATTTTTTAGATTGCCAGATCATCGTTAAAAATATCGTGAGTTTACTGGATATCTTGCATTGTTATGATTGCTGTGAACTGTTTACATCTCTGCAACCTACAGTAAATAATCGCTTAAAAGTCAAACCCATAAGGCACTGGTCCATCAAATTGAACAAATTCATCTAGTGCTTTTCTCTTTCGTGTCTCCCAAACCAACTGGTCCGCAGTTGGTCGTCCATCTCCTTACAGGGTCTACCCCCCTTAGCCGCGGGAGACAGGCTTAAACGGAGAGATCGGGGATCAGAGTGACAGCGCCCAGTTTGAGCGTTGTTGTGACAATCTGTGCGACAACAAGCCCTTTCGCTTTGAAGCCTTCTTGCTGACTCATCCAGACTTTCACAACCTGATTACAGATGTACGGAAAAACTTTAATCCACCGAAAGGCACAAAAATGTATTAGCTCTAACAAAAACTCAAAAATCTCAAGAAAAAAATAAAACAGTGGAATCACTCTACCTTCTGAAATATCTTCCAAGCGCAAGATGCTCTTGAACAAGAAATGCAAAAATTACAGCAAAGAATCATAGATGAAGGCAGATCTGAAGCCCTAGCAGAACAGGAACGCCACCTACAAACGCAAATCTCAGAAAGAGCAAAGCAGGCATAAATACGCTGGAAACAAAAGTCGCAAATCAGATGGCTTAAAGAAGGCGAACGCAACACAAAGTTCTTCCACCGCACCACTATCCAAAAGAGAATGCACAACAACATTACTCACCTCCAAAATCGACAAAGGGAACAACTGGAAAAACATGAGGATATAGAACAGGAACTCCTCGCCCACTTTCGGATGGTCCATCAGGAACCGCAGATTGATCGGCTGCCAGCTATAGAGAAAATCACCAAGAATATTCCTAAGATCATAACCGAGGAACACAATCAAATCCTTCTCAGGCCTATATCTTTACAGGAAGTGGAGACAGTTATGCGACAACTCAAAGTAGGGAAAGCGCCTGGACCAGATGGCTTCACTTCAGACTTCTTCCATAACTTCTGGGATCTAATCGAGGAGGAGGTTTGGCAAGTAGTCTAGGAATCCAGAGCAAGCAGATGGATGCTTCCATCCTTGAATGCCACCTTCATCGCCCTCATTCCTAAGGTGGAGCACAGTCAGACCCCGGACAAATTCTGACCTATTGCATTATGCAATGTCATACATAAAATTGTCTCCAAAGTTATTGCCATGCGCCTCAAACCCCTGCTTCCATTACTTATATCACCGGAGCAATTAGGATATGTGGAAGGAACGCAGATCGCAGATGGCATTATTGTCACTCATGAGATCATTCACTCCTTAAAGCAATCCAAAAAGGCAAGTATGCTCCTAAAAATCGACCTCTCAAAAGCTTTTGATACTTTAAGCTGGAAATATATTCAAAAAATGCTGCTCGGCTTTGGCTTCACCCCCCCCATGGGCTAGGTGGGTCATGAGTCTCATCACCTCAACCTTCTTCTCAATTCTAGTCAATGGTATCCCATCCACCCCCTTTCACCCTTCCATAGGTATCCAACAAGGTGACCCACTCTCACCCTTTCTGTTCGTTATTATGGCAGAGGGTCTTGGGCGATACATCAAAGATGCCCTTCATACCCAGCAATTACGCAGCCTTTCTTTTCCCTATACCCCTGCTTTCACCCACCAACAATTCGTGGATGACAATATGTTATTTGGTCATCCCTCGGTCCAAGAATCCCTCAAACTGAAGTCCATTTTATCTGATTTTTCGGACGCCTCTAGCGCCTGCATTAACAAAGCAAAATCCCAAATTTTTTTCTTTCATACCCCTTCCATCACCCAATCCTCCATAGCCAGAATCCTGGGCTTCTCAACTGCGACTCTCCCCTCCAAATACCTGGGTGCTCCAATGACAACGTCTGCCTTAAAGCACTCATCCTGGAAGGTACTCTTAGAAAAATTGGAAGCCCGTATCTCTTCATGGACCTTTAGAGCTCTCAACATGGCGAGTCGCCTAGTATTAATCAAAGCAGTGTTACAATCCATGTCGTTTTATCTTTTTTCAGTACTAGCAACACCCAAATGGGTTCTCAAAGCAATCAAAAATATTCAACGAGCTTTTTTATGGGGAAATACGAAACAAAAAAGAAAATGGGCTCTGGTAAAGTGGGACATAGTTTGCCTCCCAAAAAATTCTGGAGGCACTGGATTACGTGATTCTCAGCATAGCAACGTGGTCATGGGAGCACGCATCTGGTGGAAATGGATCTCAAACCCACATACTCCATGGGCAATCCTGTGGACAGCAAAATATGCTAATAATAGAGCAGTAGATGATTTAATTCAGCTCAAAGAAGTTGGCCCGGCCTCCCTAATCTGGAATGCAGCCAAACAACATAAAGATCTAATTCAACAACACAGCTTTTGGGAAATCAGGAATGGAGATAATGCGAGGTTTTGGGAGGACTCTTAGCAGCAAAGACCCAAATTGAAGGACTTAATCACACCCCACCAACTACAGGATTGGGTAGAGCAACCGATGATTAAAGTAAATCAACTTTTGAAGGCCACTCACACCCAAGGTTACAGACAATGGCTAAGCTCGAACCTCATTCTTGGGCAAGGCACGCAGTCCATCAAAGATAGCCTGGAAACAAAACTCTCAAACGGGAAAATACGCCACTCTAATAAGAAAGATATCATTATATGGGCTTATGAAACGAGAGGAACCTTCACGTCACAAGAAGCATATCATATAATTCTAAGAAACCATACAGTCAAGAATAACCTCTGGAACAAAGTATGGGATCCCCCAATTTGGCCAAAAATCTCCACCTTCCTCAGGTTCCTTTGCCAAAACAAAATCCTTACTTGGGACAATCTATGGAAACGGAGTTTTCATGGACCTTGCATCTGCCCAAATTGTAAATAAGAAGAAGAAACTATGGAACATCTCCTAAACTCATGTCTATTAGCAACTCGACTTTGGGAAAAAGTCAGTTTCAGATGTCAAAGAGATGGACGAAATAAGGAGAATTCCACCAGCACTATTCGCTCTTGGGCATCTCATCCTTACAAAAGAAAACTATTAAATGCTTTATGGAAGCTCATACCAGGCTTTCTAATGTGGACAATCGCATCTTCAAGGACCACTCCTCTCCTATAGAAGTTCTATGGAATAACATATGTCAAAACTTACGAGAAACCTTGATGCTCCAAACTTGGCTTGATGATGAATTCCCCTCCACACCACAGGAACAAAATATATGGATGAATTGGAACCTTCAGTGGAACCACAAGTAGGCACACCAAGGAAAAATTTCTCCATCTGGAGCAACACCTCACAGATGGACTCCCCCCCCACCACCCATGGTACAGCTCAACTTTGATGAAGCGTCTAAAGGAAATCCAGGTAAAGCAAGATTTGGAGGAATATACAGAAATCACAAGGGCAATGTTCTCCAAACATTTATGGGTTCAATTGGTTGGGATACAACAACTTGGCTGAATTAGAAGGACTATGGCAAGGACTTCTCCTTGCTCAAAACAATGGATTCTTCCCACTCATAATTGAAGGGGACTCTCAGATTTTAATTAACATGGTCAATCAGATCTTACAGGGAACTCCAACACACAAAGTGGGTAACAGTTGGAGATTGGCGGAATGGTTGGAACAGATTGAATAGTGGCTATTCATTCATAGAGCAGTCACCATTAGGCACATTCGTCGGAATGGTAACAAAGTAGCAGACTTCTTATCAAATATCGGCATTGATAGTGGTAATACTCTTCATGTGGGAACTCTTAACACTAATCCACCACACCTCGATTGCAGGATTACAATGATCTGGTGCAAAAGGAAAGTGCTAACGAGGAGGAAACGCACCTGGATGCAGGTGTCAACAACAAACAGAAAAGCCATATGGCTACCTGCATTGTCCTGCGCGCTTACCTCAGACGAATTCATAACACATTGCAGAAGATAATAAATGACCCCGAAAGTTGTGACACATTCACCTCCCTCATAGCCATGGCCCCTGTAGATCGATTTGCAAATCCTCCTCTTCTCCATGGCATCTGCCCTCCGCAAGCTGCTGAACCGTGTATTCGCACTGCGACAGGCAATCATTGCCTGATTCTCCCTTGCCTAGATCTTCGTAATGGTTTCCATTTCTCACATTCCAGTCTCTGTATTTTAGACCAAGCCCCGAACTCCCCTGTTCACTCTCCGCATCGCTATACCTCCAACTCCTCTGCTATCAACATAACTTACAATTCTACTATGGCTCGCCTCAGGCATCGCATGCGCAGTAGGCGCAGAGGAACCCGTGGAGGATTCATCCGCTCACAAGCTTCGACCAGCTCCGCCTCCGATTCCCCGGACTCATCCACTGAGATGCCCAATCAACTCATCTACCCCTCTCATCGCTACCCAAACACCCGAAGTGGCAAAGGTAGGAGAGAAGGTGTTGTTCGCTCTGCGGATTTCCCTCTTCCTCCTTATCCCGCCCCTCACAACACTCAATTTCGCTTCCATAGTACCTTGAATCAGCCTACAATCACTGCCACTGTCACAATTTCATTCGCGGAAGAGCCTGAATGGCAAGCTCGTCTGTCTAGCCTCAGGGACAAGCAAAGTGGGGAGGCTCCAAGTTGCCAAGGAATCAGCATCCCTGGCAACAAGCAACAAAGTGAAAGCAGAACAGCTCTACATGGCAAGGCCAAAGCTGGTGGTTCATCAGCTGAGGACGACAAGCATAATGGCACAAAAGCTTCGGGCAGCAGGCAAAATGACACTTGTGAGAGGCAAATGGGCACAGGAGGCGATGAGGAGGCTCCACCAACCCAGGGACGTGGCGTGTCTGAAGCGGATGATGACTGGCATCAATTTGCATGCAGGATTGAGGAGGAACCAGCTCCGGAGGAGCCACCGGCTTAACATGTGGCCTCCTGCAAATGTGTCCTGCTACCAGGTGGACGTGTCTCACTGTTTTTTGTGGTTCTAGATGTGTCTCTGTCTTCTGGCTAAGTCTCTGCCAGGTGGATATGTCTCACTGTCTTTTGGATGTGTCTCTATCTTTTTGGTTCTGGAAATGCATTTTCTCTTTGTTTTTCTGGAAAAACAAGGTTTACTCGACTATAGTTTTTTTTTGGTTCAATGGGTTGGTTTCCCCAATAATGGGGGCAGTCTTTATGGCTTCTTGGACTGGTTTCCCCTATGTAGGGGTAGTCCAAAACAAACAGTTTCAATTTTTGATGATGATAGATGATCAACAACTCTGAGGCCATGCCTCTCTGTAACTTTTCGTGTACCATATCAATAGAACAATATTACTTAGAAAAAAAATATGCCGGAAAAAGAAGCATTTTTGGAGATATTTACTATGCAGGGGCTTGATGGAGACACCCAAAGAAAATATAGGGGGCTTGTCCACCTCATTAACTCCCTAACTTGGCTTGATATCAAAGATTCCTCACCAACAACTCGAATTTACTAGTAGCCGAGGAACTCCAAGTGCATGAAAAGGTCAAAGGGAACCATATCCACAAATCTCGATATTTTGGAGGGGATCATTCCTCCTTTCAAGGGAGTTGCCCCTCAATTACTTTCGTATAAATAAACCAGCTAAAAGGCTCATTAACATTCAAATTTTTGTTGTGGCTAGGATTAGCTACTAAGAGTCTAGTGCTTCACATTGTTATTCTTATATTTCATATGATGTATGTGACTATTATTTTCTGTTAATGAGAAGTTTACCATCGGTTTGCATCTGAGTTAGTTTTGGAGGGTTGAAACCCTTGGGTTTGGGCCCAACCCAGAGGCTTTAATCCCTCTCTGGTATTTCTTTCTTGTTCTTGTTCAAAGCATTGCAATCCTTTCCTTGTTTCAGTAGATGTTATATCATAAAAACTTATAATTGCAGGTTTGCTTATCACCTCTCTTGTGGGAAGAGTGATTGGAAGATCTACAATAACAACCCAAAAATATGTGTTTATTATTTCTTGGAAATTGATAAATGTTGGTGTGTAATCCTTTTGCATGTCTATTTTCTGAAACTTAGAAGTTAGTGTCATTGGTTTGGTAATTAGAGTTGTGTTGTAGGGTAGAGTAGATTTTAATAAAATTCAACTAATATTTTCCATGTTAATTTATCTCACTGTACTACTGGTCATTTGATGCATGTATTTGACTAGCTGCAGGAATTGTGTTGATTTGCAGGGGTGGGAACACCTTTGCACATCTACCTGGAGCCTTCCATCTTCCTCCTAGATACCTCACATTTCTCCCAAACTCTGCCACTGAAGTCACTTTGTTAGGGTAAATGAAGGACACCATGGGCATCAAATTTGGTGCAAGATAGACCTCCAATGGGGTACTAGGCTTGGACAAGGGGCTCCTACACCCTTCATTCACCTCCTTCTACCTTCATCCACCTTCTTTTGCCTTCAAGGCACCATTTCTATCCTCAAAAAGCTCTCGGACCCCGCTCATGTAGCAAAACAGAACCTCCTGTAGCAATGCAAGGCCTCTTGTAGCACCTCCTGTAGCAGTCATGTAGTGTTGTTTTCTTCAACCGTATTTGCTTCATACTTTGACCCTGGCATAGTTAAGTCGAATAATGGTCCCCATTCTTTGATTTCATGATTATAAAAGACTCTAAGACCACTCCAACCCCATCCTTTGCTCACCACAACCATAAGATAAAAAAATAGAATTATAATTAGTATTTTTCTTCATAGTGATGTTAAAGATTGGATTCCTCATTTTCAAGCAAGTGTGAATAGGCAAATGATGCATGCAAGTAGGTTATTGGTTTAATTAAAGTGTGCAAATAGAGTAGCATGTTTTACTTCTGCAAATAGAATAGCCTTTTCCTTTCATGCAATTTCAATTAGCACTTAGCATGTAATGAATAAAATTTTCACCTTTGTAGTTAGAATCATGTTCATCTATGCTTTCATAAGAAATTCTCTCTCTAGTTAGTTGAAGGAGTGGTCACGGAACACCTTGCTCTAATTTCATGAATGAGGGTGACATGAGTAGAAACTAACATGTTGTGCATAGCACTGTCACCTCTAAGTTTGTATAACCCTAGGTTTATAATTTAAGTTGAGAATCCCTTGGGAGTTGCAACATCCTTGGTGCAATAACAGGGCTCTTCACTTTTTGGCGCCATTGTCGAGGAGGTGTCTAAGTAGGTGTTGTTTCTACTTAGGAGTTACTTTTTTTTTTTTTTTGCATTAGTCTTGTCATTTTTGAAAAAAAGTGAAAACTTCAAAAAAACAAAGCTAGTTCTTTCGTGCCTCGTAGGAGTAGGGATAACCAAGGGAAATTATTACCAAAAATTCCCAACCCCTCAAGCAGTCAACCTTTATTCTTCTTTGGTGACTGTGAACTTCCCTCTTCGACTACAGGGGAGTTAGAAGACCTTTAGGTGAGCAACTTGAAATCGTTGATATCGTTGAAGACCGTATAAGGGAAGAAGAACCTATCTCACCTACCCAAACCATGGCTGAAAACAATTACAATGAGCTTTTCTCTATCATAGAAACCAATGGAGAGGCCAAAGTGAAGAATATAATCCCTGCAACCCTTCCACATTTCCATAACCTAACCACTGAGGAACCTGACACCTTCATGTTTGAGTTTGATGTTGTCTATAGGACCTATGACTATACCTCTGATGAACATAAGTTAAAGTTGTTTCCATCTACCCTCAAAGATGTAGTGTTGCGCTGGTTTATGAGTTTACCTAGAGACAACATCACTACCTAGGCCCAAATGCAACAAGCCTTCAATGGCAAATACAGGGACTATTGTAGGTCCAAAGCAACAGAGGAAGAATTTTTTAGGATGACCCTTGGATCTGATGAATCCTTAGAGGACTATGAGGAAATATTCCAACTCAATTATGGGAGGGCCAATTGTACCCTTGATCCTAAGTCACTCAAGCTATTTATTCTACGAGGAATCAGGGAGGATGTAATAGAAAACCTCAACATGCTATCTGGAGCAAATATCTACTAGTTTCCTTATGATGACATCAAAATTGTATTCAGGAATCACTCTAGGGATGCTTGGAAAAAGGGTAGGTCGAGCCAAGGCTTGGTCAGTTCCTCTCCCTGTACAACAACCATCAATCATGAGATAGAAAGTATGTTGGAGGATTTTAAGAGTGAAATGTTGCATACGTTTTCCATGAAAATGGATACTATGCAAATTAAAAGGAAGCAGAAATGGCGCTAGCTATCTTCTGCCCAAGATTCATTAAGAGACACCCTAGGAATGAGCGCCCACTGAATGTCATAGAATTTTGCTCCGTTTGTGAAGAGAACCACACAACAAACAAATGTCCCTCCCTGCCAAGTCTGAAGGTTGTATACCAAGGGGCGGAAGGTGGGTCAAAGCAAACTCTATTTGATTAACCAAAGAAGGACTCAAGGTCCTTAGCCATATCAACAAGGCATGCAAGGTGCACATTATACCCATTACAATCTAAATAATAATGCACCTTTCCAGCCTTGTTACCTTTCCACTCATCCATCATGGCCCACACTTCCTTTGCCGTATACTCCTCAATATCCTCCTCATCCTACACACCCTCCTTTCCATCCATATCCACTTCAATCCTCCCAATGGGTGGAGGCCTCAAACAACCCAACCTCCTGATCTACTACCTCCACCTCAATCTTAACCACAACTCCCTCACCATACCCCACATAAGAAACCTCAAATGCCTGCTCAACCCAATCCGAACCGGAACAATAAGAAGGCACAACAGGTTTATAGTGGGGAGACATCATATCCTTCTTATGTTGTGGAAATCCAATAGATCAACCTTCGGTATGGGAGGATGCTCCTTGATAATCAACCACCTTCTCCACTTGAAGAGCTTGAATAAAAGAAGGAAGAGAGTTCCCCTCAAGCTAATGCACCTCCTTATCCTGAAAGGTTGGTCCACCCTAAACATCACACCCCAGAAGAGGTTGAACTTCTCATAGAATTGAATAACTTGTGTGTCAAGATACCCCTTCTCCAGGCCATCAAAGATGTTTCCGTTTACAACAAGCTTATTAAGGAAGAATGTTTCCAAAGGTTTGGGAGAAGAATAGGAGATACCCCCACTATCAATGTTGTTGGACAAATATCTGATCTGATGCTGGGAATAATAATCTCCCTGAAGTACTTGGATCTTGGTAACCTAGTAGTGGGTGTGCACATAGATGGCATTACGGTCCCTAATACCTAATTGATCTTAGGGGTGCAATCAATGTGATGACCAGGGAAATCATGCTGAAGCTCAATCTCCATTGATTTCCTGATCCTCCATCCCAAAACCAAGTTTAATGGCTATCCTCTCATCTTAGGAAGACCTTGGTTGGCCACTAGTCATTCCTACATTAGTTGCAGGGCTAGGAACATGACTATTAAGAATGGGCATTTATCAAAACAACTTGTGTTGTATAGTCCTGCTCAACCTTCTATTGAGCATGATTTACCTTTATGGTTAGAGGATGAGGAAGACGAAGAATTTTATCAGACATCCATCTACCCAGTCTGCACTCTAGATCTTGTTATAGGACGAGGGCAACTTGATGAAGATGACCATATTGACAATATCTTACAAAATCAACTGTTAATTTGGGGTAGCATCGGATGTGCTCTAGACATGAAAATTGGTGGAGAGGCTAAAGCACATGAGATCTCCAAGACCCAAAAATGGTTTGGGCATATTCTAACTGGTTTGGGAGATATTAAAATAACTAAAATTTTTAATGGAGTCCCTAAGTCTAAACTTAGGAAAAAAAAAATATTAATGGGTATTAATATAAAACTAGGTTAGAAAGTTCCAACAGACATGGATTAAGAAAAAATCTAATCTTCGTCGTTGATTAGAGATGTAATATCGTCCATTGAAGGACCAACAGGAAAAAGTATAAGAGGAGGCTTGATGGTCAGTTGGAGAACACACCAGAGTGATCAGTCATTCAATTTACTAGAGCGGGGTTGCTAAGTAAAGTTGAATCAGTGATCAACAGCGAGGGGCAGCGAGTACTGGATAAAGAGGTAGAGATAGTACCAAGAGACCAACGCAGAGGCAGAGAGGCAGACGTAGAAGCCAGAGCAGGCCACGCAAAGCCCAGTAGAGACAGCACAGAGGCCAGAGGGCTTGCGTCATCCACGCGGAGAGCAGCAGGAGTGACGTAAAGGGTCCCAGAGGCGGGCAGTGCCTCAGAGGGCTTACGCAGAGGGTTCTAAGGCTGACACAGAGGCCAAGAGGGTTGATGCAGTGCTTCAGTTGTTTTGGAGAGAGTTTCGTGGAGCAAATTTTCTGAATATCTGCTTCCAAATAGAGAGGTATTACTGCCAGTTATTTTTGTCTGTCGGATGAGCCAATTTGGCACCCAGTTGTACTCAAAGATTGTTGTAACTCTTATACCACTTGTTGTAGCTCTGATACCACTTGTTGTAGATCTTAACCGGAAATATTATGATAATAGAAATAACCCAAGAATAACAAGCTAGAAATAGAATGAAATGCTTTTTTATTATCAAACCCTTATGGTAGGGCAACACCATACATTCACTCCTTAAGGAAGGAGAATACTCCACAAGCCATATGCTTGTTCATACAAGAATACTTCTTTTCATATCCTCCATGTGGAGTCTCTAGCCTCTATATAGGCCTCATACATACAATACCATGCATCATTACCATGGTTTCCTCATACCATCAACTAATACCATGGGCCCCTTACATTATTATTAACTACTTGTGGTCCCTTACATGACATGGGTTAACCACCTTATTTATTACTATGGCCCATCCCATTATTACATTATTACCTTGGGTACCTCCCTCGGTACCCCATATTACCCCCCTAGGTATATAACATTCCACCCCCCTTAGCATGTTTCGTCCCCGAAACATGGGAAGAACACAAATAATAAGATCTACTCAAAAGAGTAGTCCACTGATACCATGCACGTGCATCTAGCCATCCAAGAGAAAGGTGAACCCTCGATCTCGTTGGTGCCTCACTCGCTTGAGATGGAAGTTGACCGTGGCAGCTCTTCTGTGTTGATGTGTAGTAGGTGGATCGTCTCTCCTTTGTATCCGTCATGTGACTCTTTGGTTTCCATCCTAATGGTTGTCTTGCGGGGTGATGTGGGTGATGATATGTTGAAGTTTTAACCCACGATGGCTTTTGCTTGACTTCACCCTGCTATGGTGCTTGTTGTGGTGTCTTATTTTTCAATATGACTTCAGCCACTGAGTCCTCCTCTGATGTATCAGCACCTGTAACCTTTTCTGCTTCAGCCTCTGTTTGTGTGTGATTGTCAACCATCAACTACTCATCATCTGATATGTTAGACCCTGGAACATCTTCTGCTTCAACCTCCTTGTGCTCTACCTGTTTATGGATGGAAATATCTTGTAATGTAATTTTCTTCTTTTTATACCAAAGCTTCAGGAATTTCTTCTGCACATTAATATTTATAGTACCCATTGATTCCATCCATGGGTATCCCAAAACAACATCCATATTATCTGTCTCTGAAGTATAAAAATTATCATGCCACACATACTTATCCATAGAAATCTTTACATACATTCTCATCATCAACTTGTGTGTTTTCAATGTGTTTGGCTGGAACTTGCAATTTTTTTGCCAAATTAACATTGATAAAATTATGCTTGCAACTAGGATTTATAGACACAACGATCTTCTCCTTCTGAATCAACCCATGAACCTGTAATAAGGATATACCAGTAGGAATTAGACTCACATGTTTCTCATTATATTGTTTTCTAGCATGAGACCATCTGTCCAAAAGGAATTTTTCAATTTTGCATCTGAAAGTTTGGTCAACTGCTTGTGGTCAAGTGATTTCCACCACCATGTGGAAGCCTCATCTATTAAAAATAACCACACTTTCTCCCTCCAATGTGTCCCAAATATACGCTTTAGTTCCTTTATGAGTTCTTCAATAGTCATACCATTATCATTCCCTGTAAAACATGGAGTCGCCATGAAGAGGGTTTTGAAAAAATTCACTTTCTTGGCGAAAATTTGAAAATGTCACAGTTTCGTCAATATTGCTCAGAATCTCTATTATAACCTATTTTTGGAAATGTAACAACCATTCTGCATCTGCCCATGTGATAGAAATCCTGATCCAGGCACTAGAATTCCAGATATGCGCTGCTACTCTCCCGCCGTCACCCAAAATTTCTGAAAAAAGTGCTGATTTTAAATCAGCGATATCTCCCTCATCCAGACTCCGATTCGCCTGATTGTTTTTTTGAAATTAGGCGTTTTTTCACAAAGATTCCAGATCTGCAATTAGATCTTGCAGATCTTGCACCAGGACGTCTAGATATGCGCCACGAATTCGTTGCCCCGAAAAATTGTCTACCACCCTACTGATTTTTAGATCAGCGATATCTCCTTCATCCGGACTCCGATTCGACTGATTTTTTTTTGAAATCGGCTATTTTTCACAAAGAATACAGATCGGAAATCAAATTTTGCATATCTTGAACCAAAACGTACAGATCTGATATGCAAACTCGCCTCCCTTGAAATCCTGCAAAAAGTAAAAAAAAAAAATCTCCACTTTTGTGCCCAAGAAAGTGCTCTGATACCACTTGTTGTAGCTCTAACCCAAGATATTATAGATCTGATAAGAAATATAAGATAATAACAATTATACCCAAGAATAACAAGATAGAAATAGAAATGCTTCACTTTATTATCAAAACCCTTAAGGTAGGGCAACACCATACATTCACTCCTTAAGGAAGTAGAATACTCCACAAGCCATATGCTTGTTCATACAAGAATACTTCTCTTCATATCTCTCCATGTGGAGTCTCTAGCCTCTATATAGGCCTCATACATACAATACCATGCATCATTACCATGGTTTCCTCATACCATCAACTAATACCATGGGCCCCTTACATTATTATTAACTACTTGTGGTCCCTTACATGACATGGGTTAACCACCTTATTTATTACTATGGCCGATCCCATTATTACATTATTACCTTGGGTACCTCCCTAGGTACCCCATATTACCCCCCTAGGTATATAACATAGAGGAAGCATGGACAGGTAAAAAGGTAAACTACTCTTTTTTAAAGCCTTTTTGTTGTGCGACATTTGTCCATATTAATAAAGAAAATAGAACAAAGCTTGAGGCAAAGTCAAAGAAATGTACCTTTATTCGATATGGTGTTAATGATTTTGGTTATCACTTATATGATTACGAAAATCACAAAATATTAGGAGCAGAGATGTAATATTCAATGAAAAGGTCTTGTATAAGAATCATTTGCAGGAAAAGAAACAGGTAAAAGAAAACAAGGAATACGCAGTTCTTGATGAAATCACTGAAAAAGTAAAGGTGCCTAAAAATAATAATAATCAACAGCCATCACAATAGCAACAAGCACCCCAAACACCTGAAAGTGGTGTTAGAAGATCTACCAGGATAAGTATACCCCCTAAAAGATACTCTCCTTCATTATATTATTTATTGTTGACTGATTCTGGTGAACCCGAATGTTATGAAGAAGCAATGCAGGTTGAAAGCAGGAAGAAGTGGGAGGTAGCCATGGAAGAAGAGATGGACTCCTTAATGCATAACCACACTTGGGATTTAGTCAGGTTGCCTGCAGGAAAAACTACATTGAAGAATAAATGGGTTTACAGGTTGAAGGAAGAAGATGGAGGAAAACAGAGGTACAAAGCTAGACTTGTGGTGAAGGGGTTTGCATAGAAGAAAGGTATTGATTTTGATGAAATATTTTCTCCTGTTGTTAAAATGACTTCAATCAGAACTATTTTAAGTCTAGTAGCAGTTGAAGATTTGCATCTTGAGCAGTTAGATGTAAAGACAACCTTTCTCCATGGGGATATGGAGGAAGAGATATATATGCAGCAACCACAAGGATATGAGGTAAAAGGGAAGGAGAAACTAGTGTGCAGGTTGAAGAAGAGCTTGTATGGCTTAAAACAAGCTCCAAGGCAGTGGTATATAACATTTGACAAGTTTATGTCTGAACAAGGTTATACTAGACATCACTCTGATCATTGTGTTTATCTGAAAAAGCAAAATGATGGCAGCTATATAATATTGTTATTGTATGTAGATGACATGTTTGTTGTAAGGTCTAACATGCAGGAAATAAATGTGCTCAAAATAAAATTGGCAAATTCATTTGCAATGAAGGATTTGAGAGCTACAAAACAAATCCTTGGTATAAGAATAACTAGAGACAGAAAAAATCGAAAATTAACATTGTCTCAGAATGAGTACATACAAAAGGTGTTGAAAATATTTAATATGCACAATGCAAAACCAGTTAGTACACCTTTTGCTAGCCATTTCAAACTTAGTAAAGAAATGCACCCAAAGATCCAAGAAGACATGGATTATATGTCTAAAGTTACATATGCATCAGCAGTTGTAAGCTTAATGTATGCAATGGTTTGCACAAGGCCTGATATTGCACATGCAGTGGGAGTTGTAAGTAGGTACATGAACAATCCAAGAAAGGAACATTGGATGGCAGTGAAATGGATTCTCAGATATTTGAAAGGTACCACAAATCAAGCATTATGCTTTCGTGGTTCAAACATTTCTCTACAGGGATATGTTGATGCAGATATGGCAGGTGACAGAGATAACAGGAGGATCACTACAGGATATGTATTTACTGTAGGTGGAACAGCTATCAGTTGGGTTTCAAAAATCCAAAGTGTTTTTGCACTTTCAACAACAAACGTAGAGTATGTTGCTGCTACAGAGGCACGTAAAGAAATGATTTGGTTACAAAGGTTTGTGGCTGAATTGGGTAAGGATCATGATATGCGAACATTATACAGTGATAGCCAAAGTGTCATTCATCTTGCAAAGAACTCATCATTTCATTCTAGGACTAAACACATACAGCTCAAGTACCATTTCATACGATCAGTGTTGGAAGATGAAGAGTTGAAGCTGGAAAAGATACACACTAGCCAGAATCTTGCAGATATGCTAACAAAAGTTGTAACCAGGGAGAAACTGAGAATATGATCAGTTTCAATTGGTCTTCAAGGATGCCGATGAAGATGAGAAACAACCAGGTCCAAAGAGGAGTCATTGTCCAGCAAATGAAGCAGCGACAGAGTTGCTACAATCATTCTCCAAGTGGGAGATTGTTGGGTGTGGAGCATGATTATTCAGAGGTCTTTGTTTCAGCCAGATGTATACCCTAGGAAGACTGTACACCCCTCCATGCGGGGGGGCGGGGGGGTGCGGGGGGGGGACTTTTCCCCCCCGTGGGGGTTTGGGGGGGCGTCTCGGCAGTTGGGGTCCGAGGGCCAATGGTCCCTAGCGGGGGTTTCAAGGGCAGCGCCCCCAAAGCTAAAAACAGATGTAAAATTGCCTTGTAAAAGTATAGTAATTTCTAGTCAATTTGGGTCGTTCATTAGGAGGATGATCTAACAATAGAACTTATGTTTAGTTTAGGGTTTTTTTCCCTAGAAGGCAACCCCTCTCTTTGTATGAGGGCATTGTATTGAGTCTGTGTAATAGATGTGCATTCTCCGAGCGAGAAACAAAGAGGTGAGACTGTGAGAGAAAACATAAGATGTTACAACGGATCTGCTGTAGGTTGTGTCTCTTCATTTTGTTGGATAATAGAAAGGAAGGGCTGGCTGTTTGGGGTGGACGTAGCCCAAACTGGGTGAACCACGTATCTTTGTGTCTCTCTGGTTTTATGTGTTTTCTGTGTTTATATTTTTGCAATATTCTATGTGTTCCATTGCTCTGTAATATATAATTTTCTAACAATTGGGATGTATGAGATACGAAACCTCAAGCATGTGGATGATGAAACAGAGGAGATCAAGAAATATCCTTTCGACGTTTGAAGCTTCAATTTGTATTACCTGCATTGTATTGTGAAAGATCAATGCACGAGAGTAAAGTATCAGTGGATCCACGGGGCATGTCATTGGGAGGAGGAAGACCCATGGAGATATTGTTACAGCTTCTCGAGGCCCAATGAACCACTCGGCATCATTGTGGAATGGTTAGCGAAGCAGCGTCAAGAAGTATCCAGGAGAGCACGAGCAGTAGCAGAAACAGAGGTAAACATATCGGCATGCGAAAAAGATAAGAGGAAGATTGTCGACAGTCCAAAGGTAGAACAAAGCTGCAAGTTTAGAGTAGACCCACTTGTGCAAAAAGCAGCTTTGGAAATAGAGGCAAAAACAGAGAGAAACAGAGAGAAACACATAAAGGTAGAGAGAAAAACAGAGGATGGAGGAAACAATGAAGGAGTTGCATGAGTTGAAGGAGAAACTCCGGAAGTAACAGGAGCTTCGCAAATAGGAGAAGGAAGCACACCAAGAACAGGTACAACAGGGAGCGCAACATGTACAGACAGATGAAACTACACCTGTACAGGTAGTAGGCTCATCTGAAGAGCTGCCACCAAGCAGGCAGGATGAGCAGTCGCAAGAGCAAAGCTTCGCTCAACATATTGAAAAAGCACTTGAGTAAATGGATATGGATATGGAGCAGCAAGAGTTAGACCAAGACATCGACCTCATGCCTTACCACCAAGAGGTCGACCCAACAACTTCACTAGATCCGGAAGCAAAGAAATTCCCAAGTGACCAAGGAGATACTGAAATCCTTGGAGACAATCCAGAAGGAGAGATGCACAACATATCAATCGACGAGTCACGGCATAGATTTGTGAAATCACACAAAGTGTCTACTCTAGATGAATACACATCTTCTGTGCATTTTGAAGGACAAGTGATCGTGTATGATGTGCGCAAGCATCCAACAGCATTGGCTGATGCCACCAGAGCATATGTTGAAGCCACTAGTTCGTGTGTTCAATTCTTGATAGCAGAGAACGAGTGAATGTCTAAGGAGTTACAGATGACCAAGCAGGGAGGAGAACTGGTTATAACATCTGCTCGAGAAAAGTTGAAGAAGGCAATACTGGATGAAGTATCGTCCCTTGGGACAGTCATGCGAATGTTGTATTCCAAGTTTGGTAATGTGCATAAGGCAGTTCTCCATCTCAATGGTTGGCAGTAGCTATGTGCTAGGAGAGCACGTATCTTATCAAACGTGCATACTGTTGTTGACTACATTAAAACATGGGAAATGAGATACAAGGGAGCCCCATTACACTTGCCCAAGATGATGAAGCCCAAAGCGGTCGAGTTGAAGGAATGCATCTGGAGTCAGATCCAAAACTATGAATATCTCTTGCAGCTCATCACTAGTTTGCAAGCTTCCCATATACGAGTATTGAGGAGTATGGATGTTGTTGAGCCTGCATATGCGATCCCATCTATTGGGACACTCACCGAGCCAAATACAAAGGCACAAGTCTGATTGGAGCTTGACTCGTACTTTGACGAGTTGATATGCATAGCCACCAATGCAAACTTGGTGATCAGTGCAGAAACCATGCATTAGTATGTCGTTGGTCCGGTTGCACTCAAGACAATGATGCACATGTTATTAGATGAGTTGGAGAGAGGAGCTAGAGTAGTGTGCCTGGATGAAATGGAGGCAAGAGTTCGTTTCCAAAAGATGTCACCATAGAGTACACAAACACCATCGCGGACTACCAAGCTTGGCATCGGTTTTCCACCGTTGACCATCATGAGGATGTAAAAGAGCTAGTCTTCCCATAGTTTTCTGAATCACAATTATGTCTTGCATGGCTTGCTCAAGCCTATTTTGTCTCACATGGGTACATGTGCGGATTTTATATAATGTCTTGTCAAGTGGAAGTTCAAGTGTCGATAGTTGGATGTAACAGTTATAGAGTAGTTGAAGAGTCATGAGGGTAGAGGAGCAGTCACAAAGGGGAATGTCAAGGGCCACTGAACCAGGTCTGGGTGTGACGAAGGAACCTTCCAAGACCTTTTACTTTCGAGATGTGGTAAATTTCATTTTTAAAAGAAACATAAATGAATGCATGTGCATGTTGTAAAGAAGAAGAACAAGACAATCATCAGCAACATAAAAACATAAGCTGTTGATAACAGAGTTCGTCCAGGAGGGACTACGTCTTCGGGCCTCAGTGTTAGGATGGTGTAGGCCACTGCATTAAGTGTAGTCAATAGTGACGATGTACATGAGAGGTGATGTTGTTATCGTATAAGGAAAATGCCCTCACGCAGGAGTGGCTCCAAGAGATGTTCCGCTATAGGAACTCTCAGTCAAAAGAAACTCCTATCAGTATGACACAAACTCATGCATGATGAGCATCCCGCCAACATGGCATAAAAGGGACCTCAATGCAAAAATTCATGAAGACAACATGAGTATCCCATCAACATACAACAAAGGGATCTAAAGACATAACATGACGAATCATGACAACAAGTACATCACATAGACGATTTTGCGTCACATCAAGTAGAAATCATGGAAACAAGTAATAAACAAGATCCTTCATCAATATCAAACAAGGATCTCTGTAGCACAATGCATAGCAAAAGAAGTACATGAACACACTGCATATACCTCACGACCAAGGGCCATCTGAAGAAGCGGATGTCAAACTATTGAAGTTGTTCGTGCCATCGATCTCACAGCGTCAATCCCATGGAAATGGTTGCTCGCACAAGAATGTTGACACCTGCATTCCACTTAGAAAAGTGGTTGAATAATAGAATGAGCAAATCAGAAATCTGAACGCACCATCATATTTGTGGTGTCGAATAGTGCAAAATCAACTGTCAAATTTTTGAATTCTGAGAAATTTAGAAGCTAGGGCTCAAGGAATATTTTAGATTCCCCCTAGATTCCTCAAAGACTCTGCTCCATAGGTGGACTGGAAATATGCAACTCCAAAGGCAAATCTAACCTTTCCATTGCAATCCTTGAGGAAAACCATGAAAAACGACTGTAAACTTGACTATATTCCGACATGGAGAAAAATTACCTCCTCGGGAAAATTTCAAGGATCATGGTTATGCTCCCTATTTCTACAGTGGTGATGGTTCCACCTACATACTGAAAAATGGACGAAAAATGCAGAACTTTGATGGAGAAACAGACATCGCCATTGTGTTCGTGGCATCGAGAAGTGCTGAAACCATAAAAAAATTGTCAAAATATGACAAAGTGAAAATTCGGCCCTCCTGCAAAATGCTGCCTAAAACTCCATGCACTGCCTTCCTTAGCCTCGAAATTTGTGCCCTCTCCTAGTTCCTCCATCTCCTCCTTGCACTGGTGAAATGAATGTTTATATAAAATCTCGGGCCAATTTAACAATGTGGGTTGGTTGGCGCAGTGGTTAAGGTGGACCAATGGAGGCAAAGAGGTCGGGGGTCAAATCCCGACCCCTTCAAATATACATAGTTTATCTTTAAACAATGGTGGGTTCATTTTTTTTTGGTTGGGCGTATTAATAGGCGAGGTGTATTGGTCGCTGTTTAAGGATGGGTGCATTAAAGGTTTGATGGCCGTGACATGGGGCCGCCCAGTGGGGGCCGGTCCAAGTGGGTTGGGCGGGTTTAATTCCGCTGACCTCACCTTAATCATTGTTTGGTACATGGTACGTAAGGTGAGGTGTGGGGTGGTGGGGGTGGTCGCCCACCACCTCTTTTTATATATATTTTTATTTTTAATATAAAAATAAGGCCTTTTAAAATTATTCGGATTTTAGGCCAAAGGAGACAAATTAACCAGGCCACAAATTTGCCCAGAATCTGGCCCAGGTTGGTTGGAATCCGGTGGCTAGGTTTTGTCCAAGTTGCGACCTCCTTAAGCCTACCAAGTCAGCAAAAGGACAACCCAAATTTGACTACCTCTATCTTCCTCATCCGGACTCGGATTGACGAATCGTTCACACCACTATGATCACGATGACGAGATCTTTAACATGAACCTTCTTTGAGCATAATCCAAACACTTTGATTTTTAAGCTTTCATAAGCCCTCATTGACCTATGTGTGTCTCTGGAGCCACTTGGATCAATCCTTCCCACTGAGGAGCTTTTGGTCCTCCAAAAGCATGAAAAATAATCTGCAACTTCTTTGTACCTTGTCTGCGTCACAAGTGTCCTGAAAGGTCTCGCTTCCATCTCCTTCACCTTTGTTCTTTGGAGCCTTAAGTGATGAGCCGACACCTGCTACCTCTGCAACCTGTAGTACATTTTTTTGCAAATTACATGCTTGAATTTCATGACCAACTAATGACCCAAGCATCCCACACCTGCCATGAGTTTATAACACATACTCGGTGGTCAAGTTTACAACAAGATGGACACAATACCCCAGCTATGAAAACAAGGTCAACATATCATTGTTGCTTTAACAAGTGATGGGAAACACATCATCACGACAACACATTATTTAAAACAATAAGGCCAAACACTTTTTTTTTTATAAGTGATGGAAAACAAAACATCACTTTCACAGTTTATCATGCAACTCAAAATAAGACTAGACATCATTGTTGTTGAACAAGTGATGGAAAACACATCATCACTTTTACATTTTAAAATTCAACAAATGATTTACAAAAGCACGACCATGATAAGCTAACATACCTAGAAACCATTTTTCACTTATCAATGTGAATGGGCCACCTCCTTGTGGCGGTTTTTCTTGTCGAACAATCATTTCACCTTGTTCATGCACCAACACTTTGTCTTTAAGGCACTGCTCTGGATGGAGCCTCCAACAAGTGGCTCTTTGATGGTCATTTCTATCGAAATGACTGCAATACATCTTCTTTCTCCAGATCTTTTTAATCTATTGTTGAGAGGGTATTTCACACCTCATCCTTTTGAGTGTTGCCATTATTTTCCAACACTTAGAAAATGTATGGTTATGTAATCCACAAAAGGTGCATGTTTTTCGATGCCATGTTCTTCGTTCATCATTAACAACATGATCATAATCGAAATGAACATTCGCATGTTGAAAGTGGTTATAACTTTCCTTGATGTCTCTGGTGTAAGTATGGCGATGAGAGCTTGCCTCAGCTCTGTCCCTGCAATGGGAATTGCCGTGGGATGATGGGGATGTGCTCCCATCATTCTTTTTCCTCGATGATTTCGACGATGTCTCAGAAGAATCTGACACCTTTGAGCATTCTCCTTTGGTGTATCTGGAGCCTGCAAATTGAGGTCTCTGCACAACCTTGAATGGTTGAGTTATGCCTTGGTTATTAACACCAAGTTTTTCTTCCTCCTCATGCCTCATCCTTCTAAGGAGCTTCATGTTTGTCCCTGTAATTGGGATCTCCAAATCTCCAACAGAAATCATACTATCTGAAGACAAAACCGAAAGGAAATCAACATCTTTTACCTCCTCTGTCGATTTAGAAAGAACTCATGAGGGCTTATCATCCTCTATTGTTGTTGGTTCACTAGCTGTCTCAGTACATTCCCCAACTTCCTTTCTAACATACCTAAGTCCTGTCTGATGAGGTAATTCTTCTACTTTGATGGGGTTGACAATGCTTTGGCCATTAACGCCCAAGCCTTTCCCTTCATACCCCAATTTCTTCAACAGTTTGGAGCCAATTCCTGTGGTATGATTTTCAAAAATAGCAAAATCATCATCTGGAAACATACATGAAGATGGAGAACTACTTTTTACGTCACATTGGTCACGCTGCAGCTTTCCCAAGGCCTCATCCTTTGCTTGCAGTTGTCGTAGCAAACTATGTTTCTCCTCTTTCTCTTTGTAGGTTTTAACCCCATACAGAAATTACCTGCATACAAATTCTAAAACACAGAAAATAAACAATGCGAGACCATAACACATATACACAAATATTTTCCCCTAGATCCCAAAATCAGGACTACCATCTTGACTTTTCATTATGTTCCTTTCAATGTTACAATACATATTTATACATGCCGAAGCATTCAATACCATGGACTGAAAACCATCGTGTCCAATACCATGGACCGAAAACCATTGTGTCCAATACCATGGACCGAAAAACCATCGCGTCCAAAAAACATGTGCAAAAATCATGTACAAAACCATAGGTGGGTCCACCCAACCTAACATAGGGTCCAAAACCAAAAATTTCGGGGGCACTGCCCTGGACCCCATAAAGTGGGGTTACGGGTGCCCTTCAAACCCCCTGTTAACTACATGGAAAGATTATAACACAATCCAACATTCTCCCACTTGTTGTTTTCTTTCCACAGGGGGGCACAAGAGAGCATAGTCATTTTCCCAGCCCTAAAATTCCCATTGTCTCTCTACACCAAGTGAACTTCTCAGAGCTCACAGATTTTGCCAATGCATCTGCAGTATTCTTCAAAGTGTCCACCTTTACCAGCAACACCTTTTTGTCTTCTATCATATCCCTCACAAAGTGATACTGGACATCAATGTGCTTTGTCTTTGAATGATATGCAGGATTCTTTGACAATAAAATTGCACTTTGGCTATCACAATCTATCCTTATAGCTTCCTATACTAACCCCATACATGAACACAATCTCCGCAACCAAACAACTTCCTTGCTTGCATGAGTGGCTGCCATGTATTCTGCCTTTGTAGTTGATAGTGCCACTACAGATTGTTTCTTACTAATCCAACTGACTGCACCTCCAAATAGGTTAAACAGATACCCACTTGTAGATATTATCTGATCCAAATCTCCAGCCCAGTCTGCATCAACAAAGCCACGAATATCCAACACTTTATCCAATCCTGGTCTTCCTTGGTGGCACAGACCATAATAACTAGTGCCATGCAAATACCTGAAAACCCGCTTCACTATTGTCCAATGCTCCTTTCCTAGTTTTGACATAAACCTTCTCAATACTCCCAATGCATGTGCAATGTCTGGTCTAGTACAAACCATTGCATACATCAGGCTACCAACTGCACTTGCATATGGAACATAGGACATGTCCTCTTCCTCTTCTTGTGTCTTGATACATTTCTCAGCAGATAACCTCACACCTACAGGAATAGGAACCTTCACCAGTTTACTATCCTGCATATTAAACCTCTACAGTATTGTTTCGACATACTTCCTCTACCAGAGCTTCCTCTTTGCCTGATCTCTTTTAATTTCCATGCCCAAAATATAGTTTGCAGCACCAAGATCTTTCATGTTGAATTTGGAGGACAATTGGGTCTTTAAATCTTGGATAATTTCTTTGTCATTTCCAACCAGCAACATATCATCCACATATAAGACCAGATAAATAACACGGTCACCAATTAATTTAAAATACACACAATGATCTGTTTTGCTTCTAGTGAAGCCAAGTCCCCGTATAAATGTATCAAATTTCTGATACCACATCCTTGGTGACTATTTTAACCCATACAGAGACTTCTTTAAATTGCATACCAGTTCTTTCTTACCCTTCACCGCAAAGCCTTCAGGTTGCCTCATGTAGAATTCCTCTTCCAAATCCCCATGAAGAAATGTGGTCTTCACATCCATCTGTTCTACCGCAAAATCAAAAACAGCAACAACAGATAAAAGTAATCTAATAGAAGTTACCTTGGCAACAGGAGAAAAAATATCACCAAAATCAATTCTTGGCACCTGGGAATAACCTTTTGCTACCAACCGAGCTTTGTATTTCTCCACTTTTCCTTCTGCATTTGTCTTCTTTTTGAACACCCATTTGCTGCCAATGGGTTTCCTTCCAACCGACAACTCCACCAGATCCCAAGCCTCATTTTGCGCAAAGAAGCCATTCATCAACCATGGCCTCTTTCCAGAGTTTTCCATCCTCTAAATCTACTGCTTCCTTCACAGTTCTGGGATCATCGTCAATAATAGATAAAGAAAAATTTGAACAGAAAGCATATGGACTATACCTTTGAGGCTGCCTTCTTTCTCGAACTGATCTTCTCACAGCCCGAGTTTGTGGCTCTTCATATTTTGATTCCTACTCTGTTGTAGAGTATGATTCTTCCTCCTTTAGCTCAAACTCTATCTTCTCAGGTTCCTTTCGTTGGACTTCATATTTAATAACATCTTTCACCTCTCTGAACACCACATCTCGGTTGTACACAACCTTCCGTGTGGTTGGGTTCCAAAGCTTATAACCCTTTAAACCATCGTTATACCCAATAAAGATGCACTTTTCAGATTTACTATCCAACTTGGTTCATTTCTCCTTTGGAACATGTACATATGCATCACATCCAAATACCCTCAGATGTGAAAGAGATGATTTCTTACTAGTCCATACCTCTTGTGGAGTCTTATCCTCCAACACTGATGAAGGTGACCTATTGACCAGGTAACATGCAGTATCCACCGCCTTTGCCTAGAATTCCTGTCCTAACCCAGCACCAGTGAGCATGCTTCTTGCCCTTTCCATTAACGTCTTATTCATTCTTTCTGCAACTCCATTTTGCTTAGGTGTATATGGACTAGTCTTCTACTGTGCTATAGCACACTTCTTACAGAATTCTTCAAATTCCTTACTGCAAAACTCTCCACCGTTATCTATCCTCAGCACCTTTATCTTCTTCTCTATCTGGTTTTCCACCAAAACCTTAAATTCTTTAAACTTGTCAAAGACTTCAAATTTCTTCTTAAGGAAATATATCCATGTATTCCTTGAGAAGTCATCTATAAATGATATATAATACATAGACTTACCCAGTGATGGAACCTTCACAGGTCCAAACACATCATTGTGCACAAGTTCTAATATCTGTTTTGCCCTTTTACTACTAGAGGGGAAACTCACCCGATTCTGATTCCCATATACACAATTTTCACAGAAATCAAAATCCAGAGAGCTATTACTCATACCTTCTACCATACCTTTACCATGAAGTATCAAAGGCCCTTTCCTCCAATATGTCCAAGCCTTTGATGCCACAACATGGTCTTCTCTCTAGAGACCACTAGATTTTCTGCTCCACTTTCAGGAACCACAGAACTATTGCACCCATCAATAACAGTGCTACCGTGCAGCTTGTACAGAGTTCCAATCCAAACTCCCCACATCAATACCAATGCTCCCCGAACCATCTTGCAGGTATCCTTCTAGAACACTATTTTTACACCTGCATCA
Source organism: Pinus taeda (assembly GCA_000404065.3). NCBI lineage: Eukaryota > Viridiplantae > Streptophyta > Pinopsida > Pinales > Pinaceae > Pinus > Pinus taeda. The sequence goes on along the minus strand of APFE030055553.1, from coordinate 196,415 downwards.
TCCAGCTTGCTAACAGAAATCAGATTTTTGGCTAATGTAGGAATATGTAGAACACCTGGAAGCATTCTAACCCTTCCACCTTGCAACTTCAACTTTTCTTTTCCGCGACCAACGATTATAGCCTTCCTGTCATCCCCCAAGAAGACATCACCACCATCATATTTCTCATACTCGCAAAACCACTCTCTATGGGGAGTGAAGTGAAAAGATGCACCTGAGTCAATCAACCATGC
>APFE030055553.1:120529-196141 GCA_000404065.3 Pinus taeda | reverse complement strand
CAATATTGAATCTGAGACACACAATCGTATTGTGCTCTTTGCCTTCCGATCCAACTTCTTCCATTCTTCATCAGACACTCTCGTTGGTTTAGTACCTGGATCTACCGCGATCCATTGGTGTTTATCCACCAACAGATCCTCCATCTTGAGTTTCCACAACTCAAAACTCTGACCATTAAATTTCTCGATCTCTATCTTTCCACTGCTCGCCATCTTCTTTCACCACCAGAATCGATCTCGTGGGTCTCCCACTAAACAAGGTTTACCACAGGCTCGAGCGAAACCCCTCAGCAACAAAGGCGCCCCCTTGAAGCCAAAACAACTCTAATACCAAATGTAAGTTTTAACCCCGTACAGAAATTACCTGCATATGTATTCTAAAACACAGAAGCTAAACAATGCGAGATCATAACACATAAAACACATATACACAGATTTTCCCCTGGATCCCAAAACCGGGACTACCAGCTTAATTTTTCATTATGTTCCTTTCAATGTTACAATACATATTTATATATGCCGAAGCATTCAATACCATGGACCGAAAACCATCGCGTCCAATACCACGGACCGAAAAACCACCGCGTCCAAAAAACATGTGTGAAAATCATGCACAAAATCATAGGTGGGTCCGCCCAACCTAACATAGGGTCCAAAACCAAAATTTTACGGGTGCCCTTCAAACCCCCTGTTAACTACGTGGAAAGAATATAACACAACCCAACACTCTTCATGTAGACACATCTTTAGTTCAACATTCTCTGTTTGAAGGTTATGTTTGTCGTGCTTAAGTTCTTCCAAGGCCTCTTCCATGGCTTGCATCTGAAGCTGCAATCGCTCCTTTTCCTTTGTCTCTTTCTGTAGAGTTTCATACATTATCTCTACACTTTTGGAAATGTTAAGCATGGTCTTGTACATCGCTTTTTCATCCTCTATCACTGCATGTTCCATTGTTCACGCTACAATTCAAATCAATGCAAAGATTGCTCTGATACCACTTCATCTAGGTCTGGGTGAGACGAAGGACCCTTCCAAGACCTTTTACTTTCGTGATGTGTTAAATTGCATTTTTAAAAGAAACATAAATGAATACATGTGCATGTTGTAAAGAAGAAGAACAAAACAATCATCAGCAACATAAAAACATAAGTCGTTGATAATAGAGTTCATCCAAGAAGGACTATGTCTCCGAGCCCCAATGTTAGGATGGTGTAGGCTGCCGCATTAAGTGATGTCAATAGTGATGATGTACATGAGAGGTGATGTTGTTATCATACAAGGAAAATTCCCTCACACAAGAGTGGCTCCAAGAGATGTTCTACTACAGGAACTCTTAGTCAAAAGAAACTCCAATCAGTATGACCCAAACTCATGCATGATGAGCATCCTGCCAACATGGCATAAAAGGGATCTCAATGCAAACATGCATGACAACAACATGAGTATCTCATCAACATACAACAAATGGATCTCAAGACATAACATGACAAATCATGACAACAAGTACATCACATAGGCGATTCCGCATCACATCAAGCAATAATCATGAAAACAAGTAATAAACAAGATCCTTCATCAATATTAAATAGGGATCTATGCAAAACAATGCATAACAAAAGAAGTACATGAACACACTGCATATACCTCACAACCAAGGGCCATCTGAAGAAGCAGATGTCAAACTGCTGAAGCTGTTCGTGCCATCGATCTCACAGCATCAATCGCATGGAAATGGTTGCTCGCACATGAATGCTAACACCTACATTCCACTTAGAAAATTGGCTAAATAATAGAATGAGAAAATGAGAAATCTAAACACACCATCATATTTGTGGCGTCGAATAGTGCAAAATCAACTGTCAAATTTTTGAATTCTGAGAAATTGAGAATTTGGGGTTCAAGGAATCTTTTAGATTCCCCCTAGATTCCTCAAAGATTCTACTCCATAGGTGGACTGGAAATATGCAACTCCAAAGGTGAATATGACCTCATGATTTTGATCCCTATGGAAAACCATGAAAAACGATTGTAAACTTGACTATATTCCGACATGGAGAAAAATTACCTCCTCGGGAAAATTTCAAGGATCATGGTTCCAGTCCCTATTTCTACAGCAATGATGGTTCCAACTGCATACTAAAAAAATGGATGAAAATTTCAGAACTCTAATGGAGAAACGAACAGTTCCATTGCATTTGTGGCATCGAGAAGTGCTGAAATGATAAAAAATTTGTCAAATCTGACAAAGTAAAAATTCAACGCTCCTGCAAAATGTTGCCTAGAACTGCGTGCACTGCCTTCCTTTGCCTCAAAATCCGTGCCCGCTCCTGGTTCCTCCATATCCTCCGTGCACTGGTGAAAATGAATGTTTATATAAAATCTCAAGCAAATTTAACAATGTGGGTTGGTTGGCGCAGTGGTTAAGGCAGACCAATGGAGGCAGAGAGGTCGGGGATCAAACCCCGACCCCTCCAAATATACATAGTTTATTTTTAAACAATAGCGGGTTCATTTTTTTTTGGTTGGTCCATTAACATGTTGGTTGGGCATATTAATAGGCACGGTGTGTTGGTTGTTGTTTAAGGATGGGTGCATTAAAGGTTTGATGGTCGTGACATGGGGCTACCCGATGGGGGTCAACCCATGTGGGCCGAGTGGGTTCAACTCTTGCCGACCTCACCTTAATCATTGTTTGGTACATGGTACATAAGGTGAGGTGTGGGGTGGTGGGGGTGGTGGCCCACCATCGCTTTTTATATATTTTTTTATTTTTAACATAAAAATAAGGCCTTTTAAAATTATTCGTATTTCAGGATGAAGGAGACAAATTAGCTAGGCCACAAATTTGCCCAGAATCTAGCCCAAGTTGGCCGGAATCCAATGGTTGGGTTTTGTCCAAATTGCGACCTCCTTAAGCTTACCCAGTTAGCAAAAAGTCAACCCAACTTTGACTGCATCTATCTTCCTCATCCGGACTTGGATTGACGAATCGTTGGCACCACCGTGATCATGACGATGAGATATTTAACGTGAATCTTGTTTGAGCATAATCCAAACACTTTGATTTTTAATCTTTCATAAGCCCTCTTTGTCCTGTGTGTGTCTCTGGAGCCACCTGGATCAACCACCCCACCCTTTGCTATATATAGTCCCTCATAACTCATTGTAGAGGCTTTTGGTCAGCCAAGCTTCTGATAGGAGTATCTTAGAGAAAGCTTGGAGAGTATTGTAACAAGCCTTGGCTTCTCCACTATGCAGAGCTAGTATATCTCTTTGGAGGAGCAAGCAGCAGTGACTGTCATGTTCCACTGTCAGAACCAGTGGTTGGTCATGGTTGTATTGTATGATCAGAACTTTCTTTTCTTAATAAAATAGAGCCAACATGTTTCATGCATATGTCATATTGTATTTCAGCTATCTTGTTTACTCTAAATGATATATGTATCTATTTGCTTACACATGTGTGTATAAAATGTTTATGTATATGTATGTATGAATCTTACTGAAATGTGTTGTTGTTTTAACCGTCACTTTTGATTTCTAGCTTACTGTCCTTCCTGTTTGTGATGCATCTTTGCTCGTGTGCTCCCTTCTTAACTACGTGCATTCACAGGTTTCCAAGGGGTGCACTCATCTCACCCTCCATGTGTTAGGACCACTCATGCACCTTCCTTGATTTTCTGCATATGTCACACCCTTGCTACCAAAATTGACATCTTACTTGCCTCTGTGCACAACCATGGTCAAGGTGATACTGTACGACCCACTGTTGGGACTCCTACACCAAACGATCTGAGGTCTAGTTGGGACTTCTTATTGGGGATATCCCCTGACATATTGGCAGGTCCATCGCCATCAACATGTTCCTAATTATGTCTACAGAACTTGGAAGACCTCTCCTTTGGGAATTTTTATGGTTGATTTGCTCTGACAGGTATTGGCTCTTGAAACTAGCATACAATTTATGTTTTTCACCTGTATTGTGCATTTATCAATTTCCTTTTCCATTTTGGCCTTAGGATTGACACCACCAAGATATGACGCAGAACCTTCGCATTGCTTAGAAGTGTCATGACCTGTGTGGTAGAGCATGCCTTATGATGGGCGCCCTAGATAGTACCTTCTTTTCACTTGCCACCCATGTTGAACTTTTGTTCTTAGGCTCGAGAATCCTCTTTAATCTCACCATTACGTTTTTGGAAGCTTCATTATCCTTCTTCTGCACTATCTTTCTAGCTTTATGCTGTAGAGGCTCCCACATGTTGAGTTGTACTGTTTCATTGCATGTTGACTATTTGTACCTTTTGGCCTTAAGCCGACTTCACTTGGACTCATGTACAAGTCACTTTTTGACCATGTCTTTTTGCAAAATCAACCTTGCAATCACCTAGCTTCTGTAGTTTGACACCTTTTGTCCATGGAAAGAACATTCCTTTGAGTGTCATTGACCAATTTTGTCACCTTGCATTGAGCATATGTATGTTCCCTTCCCAGGAACTAGAACATATGTACTTTGGCACTCGTTCTTTCCAATGTATTACAACCATTCTTTTATTCTTTTTCAGGCTTTCTAAATATGAAAAGACAAAAAAAAAAATACTCCAAAAAGAGTGAGAACGGGACATTACTTCCATGATTGATGGAAACTAGAGTCAGTTGTGTCGCCCTTGAACAAAGAACTCAAAATTAAGTCTTTTCTCCATTGGGATGGGCTTTAGTTTGAATTAGGAGAGACTTAAACTTATTATTGAGTCAGTACTCCTCCGGTCGGTTATCTCTTCCAATCATATGGATAGTTTGTTTGTGCCTCTTGCATGACAAACTTATACAAAGTTTCCATATGCCACCATATTGTCACATTTGAGTGGTGCTTTTGTTCAAGGGAAGTAAACCTAAGTCAGCCTTTCTGCGGTGTCTCTTGACTTATTTTCAATCAGCCAACCCTAGTTGGCAGTCATGTTCACTATCACATTAGCTATTTGGTCCTTTTCTCATGCTAATTTTAGAAGGTCTCCATTGACTTCTTGTTGGCGGGTCTTGCTCTTATCGACTATGATAAATTGCTCTAAGAGTAGACCTAGAGCTACACCCTGGCCCTATTTCCATCATTGAGAAGTGACCTTGTGCTCAACATCGATCAGTGTCATGGGTCATTGACTGAGTGGTTACCCTTGTGTTTGACGTCAACTTTCATTATCACACACTGGGATTTGTACAGTACCTTTGTTTCCATTTGATCTCATTGGTGGATTCCTCGCCTCTATGTAAGCTTTAATTATTGGTTGGTATAAATGGTTTCTGTTGTGAGCTAGCTACATCTTGTGTACACCGGAAACATGCTTCGTTTTAGTTACTACATCTTTCTTCGTCCGATTCGTTCCACATTATTAGCCTGCAAGTTACACTCGTGTTGGATTGATGAAGGATGCCTTAATGCCTTCCTTCCAGTAGATATTTTCCCATCGACTTCAACTCATTGCTCTAGGAACGAGGCCTAGAGTCCATTTGGTAGTAACTTAGGGTTTTCAGTCATCAATGATGAATTCCTTCACTATCAACAGTGGAAATACATCATTATCTCTTGATTAATAGATTCTTCCAAGTGTTCGACTTCAAATCATTTATTCGCACTTGTTAGATTGTACTAGGAACCTTGGCTCTCATCATCATTATTGGTGAGTAGTCTTGCATTTGTTAACAATATACATCAATGATCAGTAATCAAATGATTTCTCACATTGTTGACTTCAGATCGTTTATTCCCATTGTGTAGAAATGTACCACGGCGGTTGGTGAAGACCTTGGGTTTGCATCAGCATTTGTTGGTTCACTTGCCAGTTCCTCTTGTTTCTGCTAGTCACACCATCCACCTTATATGTTGCAGCTCATCACAACAACATCCTATATGTTGGCACCTGTGTTGCATGCGGTACCATTTGTTCCACTATTTGACTTGGTACTTTTTGGATCATCTTTATGACTTCAGTGATCAACTTTCTACTTCAACATCATTGATTAGTTGCTTATATGTGATATTGTGACATGTACTTCTATGGATATGATCAGATGATCCACTATGTATTTCCAGTTATTTTATACTTTTATACATATTTGGTCTACTTTTGTATTTGATATGGGGACATGCTTTATTATCTATGAGCATGGGTATTCTCGCCTCAAACAACAACTTTCTTTCTATTCTCTTCCACTAGCTTGGCAGGCTGAAATCTAGTGAACTCCTCTCAAGTCCTCGCATGATTCTTTCTTTACACTTACTACATTTCAGCCATCATGTACCCCTTCTGACCTCATATATTAGGGGGCATCTGTTATAGCACCATTTACCACCCTTGGTAGATTTGATGCTCTATGATGTCGCCTAGGGCAACCCTTCCCTACCAGACTTGGTCCATTTTCTAAAAAAAAGATGTTTAAATCCCATACATGATTATGCCCTATTTAAAGCATGTGCACGCACAAGTCATTCTATACCCAACCTATGTATATGTGTTAAAACATTAAAAAATATCTGATCTCCCTTAATTCAGGCGGGGGTTATGGGTTTGACTGGATACCCACCTATTATAGCCTGTGGCCCAGCTGTCTCCCAACTAAAAAAGCTAATTTGGAGAAGTATAAATACATCTCAATGGGAAGGCTTAATGGAGGGGAAAAGATTAGATATTGATATTATAGTTGATTACATCCCTGATCAAGTCTAAAGATATCCCTACACCTTCTACACTCCCTGTCATAGGAAACTCTTGTTTCCTTCTTGAGATGTTCATCATTCTTTCATGACATCCTTATGTATACTTATGGAGGAGGATTGTTGAGGCCTGGGCAGGACAGATCGAGAGGATAGTTTCACTTGAAGCCAATAGATGACTCAGGTTGTATTTCTTCCGTATTTTATTTAGCTTACATTAATAAAGAGCCGATGTGTTGTTCATGATGATTATGGTCTTTGTGCATTAATTTATGTCATGATTTTCTTATAAAATCTCACATTAATGCTTATTTGCTTACATGCCTATATGATTTAACCTCGATATCATGAACATGCTTTCAGTTATTTTTGGTGTATATGCTTTGCCTTGAATGAATTGCAAGTCTTAAAGCACAAGGAAGAAGAACAGGGTTTGAACCTTACGGGAACGACCTCAAACGTGGGACCTACGGGTAAGACCTTATGTACCAAGTTTAATTGTTTAAGTATTAGGACTGCTTGTTTGTGTGTCTCTTTATGCTGTATACCCTCCACTCTGTTGGGGTTCCCAATCCAAGACCCTAGGATGATTCTACCTGAAACACCTGCCATCCTTTGAAATCTAGAGGATCAAAAGCTGTGTTACTCAAAATTCCATCAATGATAGTCTTCGAATCATCGTACACATGGATGTTCTGGATTTGTTTTTCCTTTGCAAACCATAGAAGTCCCCAGAGGGCCATAATATCTACCTTGGAATTTGTGTCCATCCCCCCAAACCAGCGTAACTTATAAGAAGAATTACTGTTGGTGCAGAGCCATGCTCTACAACCACATTTCCCCAACTGTGTTGCACCATAAATAAAAAACCCGCCGACAAGATAATCTGAGGGTGCAAATATCTCTTAGACTAGTCCTTGGAATTCATCATATGGGGTTCCATATTCTCCAACCAAAGAAGAACTTTTGAGAAAATCATGTAAACACTAACTTGAAGCCCTTGAAAATTGAGGTGATTTCGGGCCTTCCAAATTTCCTAGATTATAAATAGGAGGATGTATCCATGTATACCATGCCTGGTCAAGCCTCACCACAAACATTGCTCCATAGATGTGAATTTTTTTAATGAGATATTAAAAAAAAAGAGTCATAAACCAAATCTGAAGACTGATGCTGCAAAAGAAAAAAATATGCAAAACAGATTCATAATCCCCAGTGCACAAGGGACACCATCCGGGACCTTGAAAACCACGTTTACAAAGATTGTCCCAAGTTAAGATTTTTTTTTCCACACAAACCAAATGAAAATAATTATCTTCAAAGGGGCACTCGATCTGCAGATAGAATGAAACCATGGCGTCGAAATAGAATCATGTGCAAGGTACATGATAGGCTTATAATTATATGCACCACCACCGTACCTTTTCTAAGAGTCCCAACCCATGAAAGTGAATCACCTCTCGTCTTCCTACATAGACCTGCTCTTTTAAGTGCTATGATGTAATTTTTCCATTCCAATGCCATTTTCCCAGACAATCAAATTTGTACAACCACTTTCGAAGTCGGAAGGATTCCATTCCAACTGTTGATTACTTGATCCAATAGGAAGATAACTATTTGATGAAGAGCCATGATTGTGCCTTCATAACGCCATGTGGAGTTTGGAACACCAACAATCCCATCTCGACCAATAAATAACATGTTTCCCCTCCCGAAAGACCATTTCAACCACTACAAGAACCATTTATTTATCTTGTGAAACCTTAACCAGATGTATGATCCCCTACTTTTTCCAATCTCACCCATTCTGATCCAATCAATGATGGACCTTATCATATGATATTTTTTTGAAATGATATGCTTCCATATGCCATCACTAAACAATGTCTCCTAGAGTGATTTCATTAACAATGACCAACCAAAAAACTTGGTGTTCAAAATCCCCCAAGCACCAAGTTCTTTACATCTGGAAATAGAGATCCATGATGTTAAATGAAACTTGTGCTCCCTATCTGCTCTATAACATAAAAAACATGCCAATATAGAGTGAATCTTGGAAATAATATGAGCATGAAGAGAAAATAGATGCATCTAGTAAGTGGCCAATTGTTGTAGTAGTGACTGTATCAAGGTGAATCTCCCACCTAGTGATATCCAACAATGTGTCCAACCCTTCAACTTTTTATCAAATTTAGAGAGCAACCATGACCAGTCCTCCAAACAATAGTTTTTCGGCTTCAATCTAAATCCTAAATAGGCAAAACCATCTTGTAGATGCTTGGTACCCACCCCAAAAACACCAAAAAATATATTTTATATCTACCTCATTACTAGATGAGAAAATAAGAATGGACTTATGACCATTTTCATTATGTCTTTAAGCCTTGCCAAATTGGTGGAAAATATAGTGTAATGACTCCCATTGTGCCCTGGAAATCATCCAAAATGTAAGAATATCATCAATAAAGAGAATATGAGTTATACTAACCTCTTGAGCCATTTTCAAACCCTTGAACGTCCCCAGAGCCTTTTCCAAGTTTATCTTCTTGCTGATGCCATCCATAACAAGAATGAAGAGGAGGGGTGATAAGGAACAACCTTGCCTCAGTCCTCTGGTTGCTCAAAAAAATTTAGTGGGGTATCCATTTATAATTACAAAGAGCCAAGAATTTGTGACACATGCCATAATCCATTCAACATTTTGTATCTCAAGCCCAATCTTCAGAAGTATATTCCTGAGAAAATCCCAGTCAATGCAATCATATGCCCTTTGCAGGTTGATCTTCATTATCACCGCTACCAAGCTTTTAGTCTGAATGGAATGTATGCAATCCTGAGTAATAACAATTGCATCGTTGATAGACCTGTTGTGAAGAAATATAAATTGTTCCCTAGATATATGAGCTGAGAGAGTTCCCTTGATTTGCTTCACAATGACCTTCGAGATGAACTTGTATATAATATTGCATAGGGAGATCAGTCTGAAATTTGAAAAAGAGACAGGTATAGTGACTTTCAGAATAAGGAAAAAAAAGTAGACTTTATAGATCTCGAAATGAACCTCCTGTTCTAGGATTCCTCGATCATGTCCAACAAATCCTGACCCATGAGCTCAAAAAAGTGCAAAAGGATTTCAACTGTCTAGCCATCAGGGCAAGGGCACTTGTCCCTGGAAAAGGATTTCAATATAGAGAGAATTTCCTCTTTGGAGACCAGTGTAAAAAGCGTAGCATTAGATTTGTAATCAAACATCCAAGGGTATTCCTCGGCACACCAAAGTTGGTTTTCAATGAGAATCTCATCTCTGGCCTTGAAAAGATTATGGAAATAATGTGCTCCTTCTTTTTGAATCTCGGCATTGGAATAAATATAATTACCATCCACCCCCTTTATGATCCATATTGTGTTGACATTATTCCTATGGGAGGCATAATGATGGAAGAAATTTGTCTTGCGATCCTCCTCAAGGATCCAAATGTCCTTGCTTTTTAATCTCCAAGTATAATTTTTCCTGTATCAATAGTATGCGCTTTTTCCTTTCTTCTAAATTATTCAACCTTTCTAATGTATGTGCAAAGGGTGGCATAACTGAAAAATTCTCTCCAATCTCTCAGATTTCATCAACCAAAGCCTTTCATTCCTTATATAGACTAGCCGCCTTCTTTTTCTCCCAAATGCGAACCTGGATATTTAGGAAATTTAATTTCAAAAGTAATATAATCCATGGCTGACTGTCCTAACTGTTCATCAAAATATTTACATACACTTGAGACCAGTTTGTTGAAATCTTCGTTGTCCAACCATATCCTGTTGAACTTCAAGGAAATACCCCTCTTGATCGACTCTGCTTGCCATTGAAGGACAATTAGGCAGTGGTCAAAGATATAAATCTTATTGACCCTAGATCTTAAATTTCCGAAAACTTCAAACAAATCTTGATGTACTATGAATTGACCTAGTCGTTTCGCAATATATACACTGCCACTTCTACTATTGTGCCAAGTGGGTTCGATAGGGACAGGGCATATGTACACCAAATAGTTGTCATCAAAGAGTGTGCTGAGTCGGTCTGAAAGGGGATCACCACAACACTTCAACTCCCAACCCTCACCCTTGGATAAAACAACATTATAATCTCCAACAATGATCAATGACCCAATATTTAAAAGATCTTAGGACTCCACTCGATCCAAAAACATGTGTTTTCCACCATATGGAGCATCTATGTTCCAAATGTGTATCTTCTCTACCTAACCCTGAATATGTCCAGAAATAAAAATGTCAGGAAAAACTTATGGGCCTTCAAATTTACCCAATATGGATCCCAAAGAGCCATAGAGCAACCAAACAAACCACAAGAGTCAACAACAACCATGCACAATTAGGAAAGACTAGTTGAAAATATGCTAAGTATCTCCAAGAATCAACCATTGTCTCTAGAATGAGAACGATGAAAGGCCGAACATAGATGACAAGGTGACACAAGGAAAAACATTTAGTGGTGTCCCCCAAGCCACACATATTAAATGATAGGATGTTCATCATGGCCTAGTCTCAGATGGCTCGAACGGTCTAAGGGACCCGAACGTAGAGGAATCAAGGATATGAACATCATACAATCTAGTAGAGTCATGAAAAAGGTGTTTCCCTGACGATTTCCATCGGAAGTGTTTGCTGCCCTTACCCCATCGACGTCGGTTGGTAATGTTTTTGGCCGACTCAGGGTTGATGACAAGTGAGGCAACCCAGGTGTTACCCTTATGAAAGGTAAGGGAAGTGAGATCCATCGTCGAATTGAGCATCAAGAATTCCAAATCATTGTCAACTGAGATATGTGGAGAGGAGGGAGGGTGAGGCTATGATGGAGGGGGAAGGGAAGGTAAAGGCAAGGAAGTAGACAAAGGGTCATATTTAGGTGAAACCAAAAGGGGAGTCATGAAGGAATCAACAATGGGGTTTGGAAACAATGTAATCATATGTGAAGAGGGTAGAGGAACTGCACCAATATCGGGGACAATGGAATGCCCAACAGAAAGTTTTTTACGACACAGAGAATAGTATTATGAGTCCCCTTAGACATGAATCTAACAAAATATTTCACGAAGATAGAAAAGACTCAAAAGGGACAAAAATAGACTTATTCCCAAATATAAAGGGCTCTTCAGAGGAGGTGGAAATACCTTTATCAATCTCCTACTAAGGACGAAAAGGAGTCTGTATGTGTCATTTGATGCTTGTAGTTCGTCGTGGAGTGAAACTCCTCTGCCATGAAAATGCATGGGGCATCTCTCCAATAAATGACCCATATGGTGGCATCACAAACAACGGAATGAAATGCCCCAATAATCAATCATTTGCTTGATGCGCAAAGTGTCCCATTCCAAATCAATGTTCTCGAGAAGACCCCTAATATAATTCACCTCAACCAAAATCGAAGTCACCCTCTTGTCACGTGCACCCAAGACCCAAAGATCCATATAAACAAAACATCCCACCACATTTCCAATCTCCACCAGGGCGTACCTGGTCCAAAACTCAAGCAAAAAAACAGGAAGTTTAACCCAAATTAAGTTATTCTTTGGGGTGTCCATAAGCGGATTAAACCCAACATACCATTTGTTGATCTGAAGAAAACTTTTTCCATGAACCCATGGAGCCATCAAGATGCGCTAATAGTCCTCCTTGTGCAAGAAATGGAAGTTATACCAATGATTTAGTAATTTACTCACGTTACGTTTGTATCCCAAAACAAGCGTCCATTGTGCAGATATCCACCCCGCCATGTCCATGTCTCGTGAGCTTGCAAAGGACCACCTCCCAACCAGTGCTCGGTTCTCCAAACTCACAACCCTATCCCATAGGACGTCATGTCCAAAACTTAGCAGTTTAGCCTCCGCAACACTTATGATGATTTTGTTCTATCGTCCTCCATTAGGGGAATTTTGGGTCTAAAATGGGCCTCCTAAGGAAATTATAAATAATAGTGGAAATAATAAAATAATATTAGATTACATCATCAAATTTTAGAGGGAAAAAGGAAAAAACCTAATTTTTCAACTTGTATTTTCAACTTATCTCTCTACAGTTTTACTCAAATTTGAGTGAAAACACTTGTTGGATGTAAAATTTGATTTCTCATCCAAGGAATACCTATGTTTCATACTTTTGATATACGCTACTACACGAAAAATGAGAAATACATGAAAAGCGTGAAAAACGTGATTGCAATCATGTTTTTTCATGTATTTATCATTTTTCATGTAGCAAGGGCCATCAAAAGTATGCAATATGGGTATTCCATGGATGATGAATTAAATTTTGCATCCAACAAGTACTCTTGCTCGAAATTTGAGTAAAACCTTAGTGAGATAAGTTGAAAATACAAATTGAAAAAGTAGTTTTATTATTATTTTTATTTTTATTTTTTTTATCTTTTTACGTTTTTACTCCAAAAATGGTGAATCATCCCCCATGGTTGACATCATCATCTTGAATCCTATTGGTTCTTATAAAGTTTATTTTGGTTGTACATTTTTCTTAGGAGGCCCATTTTAGACCTCAAAATTCCCCTAATGCGCCTACCCTGAGGCCCAAGAAATTGATGTCGAAGGTGAGGGTCCTCCTCAGGCAAAGGATTTGCATGTGTACTTTGGTCCATCAACGACATATCCCCCCATGCAAAGAAGGTGATTCAACACCTTGAGCGTGGATATGATGCATGTAATTTTGCTCAGGATCCAGCATGGCACGTACAAATGCCTCTTGAACAAATATATCAACATCTAAAAATCAATAATCTGCTACATCTTCATCCACCAAGGATGACTCATAGATACCCTAGGAAATAAATACCCAACTATCTTAGTAGTCAGAATCCACCCCCACACTATCTAGGGATCAACAAGCAATTCCACCCTCCAAAGACACCCATAAATGTGTAATGATGTGGTACCCCCCAAACCTAATAAGATCCTCATAAGGAAAATTTAAAATCCTCATGCCAAGAATGCATACCAGCTAAAGAATGTCAAGAAATATGGGTCCTCACCAGGGACGTCCCACCCAAAATAAATGAAAAAGACCCATTGAAAGTTTACCTAAAGAATGATATTGTTGTCACCTTGAGAAATATACCCCATGACGGATATAGAAAGACAAGGAGATAAGGTGAGGAATGCTCCCAATGATGATGCAAACACCAAATACCAGAGATTTGCAATGTTGAAAGATCCCACCAAACCCCAATTGTAATGTCAGGTGCCTAGGATATCTTGAGGAATGAGAAAATAATAATTCTCGAATAAAGCTCCACACCCAAGTTTATGCACCCGAGATACCCAGCACCACCACCCGTACTCAAAACTTCAATGAGTAAAAATTTGGTTGATATACCATCAGAAAAAGGTAGCCGCAAAAAATACACCACCCCAACACCACCGTTCCAAAGCAACAACTCATTGTTGTCCCGACAAAGCTAGCAAGTAATAAAGAGCCTTGACGAGCTAGAAAATTCTCTATCATATGTTTTGGAGAGTTTTTAGGCATTATTTTCGGTCTAATTTGTCTAGAATGTGAGAGGGATTTCTTAGAATCACAAGTTTGAGTTGTGAACGCTTCACAATCCCAATGCCCCACTAGTTTTTCATGGTGTTTAATCCATATATACAATCCATGTATACAATCAAAACCTCATTTTAGATAACAAAGATGAAGATTTAGTCAAAAAAATCTTTAGATTCTAGCCAAAAACTTGAAAACATATAATAGTTAAACAACACCCTTCATTGTTAGGCGCTACCAAAATACTTGTCCCTTTTCTTAGAAGTTGGAATGCAATGGGACCATGAGATGAATTAAGAGTTGACTTTTTGAAGTTTTGGGTCAAATATTCATTTTTATTATTTAAACAAGATTATTAATTGCATATATGAATTTAACACATTGAAAAATCTCTGGGATACTCAGATTATGGAAAATTCACAATTCAAACATGTGATTCCAGCAGATCCTCCTGAATTCTAAACAATTTTGACAAAAAAAAAAAATATGATAAAACCCTCCAAAAGATCCAACAAATAGTCTATAGCAAAATTAACCATTGCCAAAATACGGTAAGAAAACTAAATGTGGGGCTGCCCCACATGAACCGAGCCAATGACAGTTGTTGTTGTGGCCTCCCATCCCTCGCAGCGTATCATCATCAAAGTCTCTCTGTTTCGCTTTTGACTTGGTGAAGCAAAGTCCAATCACAATCTATGGGCTCTTACCAATGTATTCTATTGAGTTTTGATTTTTAGTTTTTGTGTTTTTTTTCCTTCGACGAATAATTAGGTTGAGTTTCAGTGTGGGCAAAGGCAAACTAGTTTACTGGATGGAGGAACCTTCTATCTATACTGAGATTTTATCATCAGTATTATAGTGGGATGTTATCAAATATATTTTGAAATATTGTAATTATTTTTAAAAATAGATTTTATTCTCAATTTTTTTTTGGTAAAGTTTGAATTTAAAATAAGATGGAAATTAAATCTTATTCAAACTATTTGATCTATATCTCATAAATAAAAATTATTTTACTTGATAATAAATAACAAAAATATTTACTAAGTAAACCAAAATCAACCTAAATATAATCTTAAAAATCAATTAAAAAAACACAAAAACAACCCAAAAACAAAACAAACAAAACACAAAACAAAAACACACAACCAACCAAAACCAGTGTAGGCAATTTGCATCTATTCAAAGCATCAGAGCTACACAACCCAATACTTCATAATAAGTATCCTCTCACACTATTCAATTTATCATTTTATCTTTAAATTCAATTGGAATATAAGGATGTTATTTCCAACTGTGAACTAAGCTTATAATACTCACTCCAGGGTTATTTGAATTTTGAATGGCGAGTGTTAAACCATTGACACTCGTTTGCAGGCATTGGTTTTCTTACAAATGGAAGTTCGACCTGACGCTGGGAATTGTTTTTGACATATAGGAGTTATTTCTGGTTGTATTACTGAAATTTTGGCGATATTATAAAAAAAAAATATATATATATATATATATATATATATATATATATATATATATATATAATAAACAAGATAGATAATGAGATGCCTTGTTAGGGTTGTACTATCCTACATCCCTTTAAGAATAATTAAGAATAATGGCATTATCATAGGTATTTAAATATGAATTATTATTTTTTGTCTCTATAAACAAGAGATAATAAAGATATTTTAATGTATAAATTTACTAAAGAGATTTTATTTCTCCAAGAAAGACATCTTTTATTAATAAACATGTTCAGATGTTTGTTGGACAAGAGATGTATTCCCCTTCAAAAAGAGTCATCTTAAATAAAAGATAAATACATTGATGAACCATGTTATGGAATTCACAAGGACAACTATTTAACAATTAACAATTAATTTAGTTTCCATTATTGGATGGAATGAAATGATGTGATTGAAAATGATTTATGTTAGGTATAAAAGTGATATGAAAAGTGGAGCAAATTGTTAGACATATATACAAAAATATCCTTGTAATGGTATATGATGAGTCGAAAAGATTTTTATTTTTCAAAATGAAGTTGATATTTGAAACTTCAAAAACTATTAATAATTAAAATAATTTAACAAGACATAAATTCATTATTTTAATAAAAATAATTATATTAAATAAATAAATTTATATCAATTTTATAGAAAGAAAAGTAATTGAAGGTAAAAAAAAATGTTTATAAATTATAGGTGATTTATATTTAGAATTATGAGAGATGTGTAATCTCTTCAATATTTAATGTATAGTTTATAGAGAATTTAAAAATAATATATCTAAAAGCATTATTTTAATGTGTATCATAAATAAAATATTTTAGTATCCACATAAGTAAAATACTCTCTCTATATATATAAAGAAAATGAATAACATTCATTGAGACCATAATTTTTCAATTAAACCATAGAACATGGAAAGATTATTTTATAATCTTATTTTTACAATAAAAAAAATATTAAGAGGAGTATTCCAACATTACTATAGTTTCGATGACTTAGGATGTTAGGAAAGTTATTATTGTAACATATATTTTGAAATTGACTTTTAATTTGTGTGCACACAGGGCACTCTAGAAGAAATTATCTTTCATCTTCAACCCTCTTAATGTCACAAAGATGACAAATTCTTGCATTCCACAAGAGTACCGAGATAATAAGAGTGACAAGAGTATAAAATAGAAGTTTTTTCCTTATACCACAATCAAAGCTATACTAATTTACACTTGTTTTCAAACTTGTAAAAAGCTTTCACCCTCTATTTATCCATTTTTCTAAACTATAATTACAATTGAGCTTATGATGATTATTGTTTCCAAGGTATTTGTATAAAGGCACTTCCTCCAAACTATCATTGTCAAATATGAAAGTGTCATAAGTAATATTATGGGATTTGACTATCATAACCTTTGTTTTATCCATGTTCACAGTCATACCCATATTAGAACGTAAATCCTTGAGGATTTTTAAATGATTATTGAAGTCATAGGGATTCCATAGCATAAGAACAATATCATTAGTATAAAGAAAATGTTGGAAATATTGATTATCGTTAGACCAAAACCCACAGATGTTAGTAAATGATTGAATCACTAAAGATAAGGATCCACAAGAGGTGGTTAGTCCATGTTGCGAAACACATGGGGAGTGCTAGTTTATCCAATGTCCAACAATATCCCACTCCAGCACGAGTGGGGTGTGTATCGAACTCGTAAACTACACTCTAATACCACTTGTTGGAAATTACTATTGTCATTACATTAAAATATGCAGGTGTTAGTCAATGATCAAATCGTCAGAGATAAGGATCCACGAGAGGCAGTTAGCCTATGTCTCAAAACACAGGGAGCATTGTTTTTCCAAGGTACAACAGAAAAAGGATGAAAACTATACCAATGAAAGTTGGACCAATACAATCAACATCTTCCAACCAACTTTATAACTTAGCAATGTAAATATCTAAGAGAGTAGAGGAAGGGGGAAAACCTTCCTTGATTCTTATACTAGAATTAATCTCTTTTGACCATCTCTTAGCTTCCCTAAACTTCGCTATGACACTTTCATATAGCCTCACAACAATAGTTCTTAGTGTATAAGAAACTTTTAGTTCTTTTAATCTATTCCAAAGGTCAATCCTAAGCACAATGACAAAATATTTTATAAAATCAATGAAATAACAAAGGGGGTTAGTTTTATTACCGTGGCACTCTTCTATAATCATGCTCAATGTAATAAGATGGTCCATAGTTGAATGATACTCCCTAAAGCCAATTTGTACTTTATCTTTCTTTATGTGGCTTCCAAGCCATATTCTTATATTTTTTGTTTTCAAAATACTTACATAAAGCATGGCTAAGATGCAACTAATCATAATGTCCCTATAATTAGAGGGACTATTTTTATCCCCACTTTTAAAGATAGGAAAAATGAGGATTTTAGTCTAGGGTTTAGGGAATCCATGTTTCACTACTAAATTGAAGACACACACACACACACACGGGATGAGGATAAACCCTCCAATTTTCAAGATTCCAACTTTGTAGTATTAAATATCCTTATATTTTCCTTCTGTGAGTCACTTAGTCCCAAAATTTATGTATTCTATAAAAAACACTTCATCTTCTATATGAATATTTTGGAATGTTATTCCTAATAATGGGGAGATTCATAAAGAATTTTGAGGTAGGAATTCCTTTCCTTTAGGGGAGTCATATTATTTTATTTAGTTTTATGAGTCAAAATTTTCCACCATAATCTAATAGGATTGATCTTTAATAGGTGGAGAAGCTTCTCTTACTAGAAATTAATATAGTGGCTTTTCTCCCTTTTTAATTAGGGATGAGTATCTTCTTATCTTATTCAATTTTAAGAACTAATTGGAAGCATCACTAATGGATTTTCCAAGGATTTTGCACTCATTTTCATACAAGGGTTGGTTGTCCTATTTTTCTTTTTTCATAACACCTCAATATAGAATTTATTAATGGAAGTAGAGAGGGTTATCGTAAAACTATGATAGAGGTCATCAATATTGTTCTTATATGAGAGGAGATTCAATTTATTATCAACTTTAATTTTTGTCAAAAATAAAGTGCCTTTGGTTACCAAAACTTTCCTTAATGGATTTTTTGTACACAACAAAGTTTAGGGTTAAAGATAAAGGTCTATGATTAGTGTTAGGATCATAGTTGTTTAAAAGGCCAAAATTTACTATTTGGTTGTATATGGGGATATTTGATTTAATCACATAATCGATAACATTAATTCCCAACCAATGAACACAAATTATCTAGCATGAACTTAGTCATTTCATTAGATATTTTAGAATATTAGATCTTGAGAGCTATAGAACTTAATTATCTCAATACTAAATAAAGTCTTGATAATGCCTTCAAGTTTCTTTTGTACCAGCCAATGGAAACAAGGCAGTAATTTATCTAGAGAGGGTTAGGGTTGGAATCATTAAATATTTTTAGTAGGAGGATACTACCTTCATGTCTTAGAGTGTGAATATCATGTTCTAAGTTTTTGTAGGGAAAATTATTATATAGCTTATTATTCTTGTAAAAGTAGAATCGATAGGCACTATGTAACATCTTTATATATACCTTTTATTAGCATTATTATTAAAAATATCCATCAATATGTACCAATTAATATGGTCTTTCTTATGTGTTAAACGCACATGGGCAACAACAAATAGGAAAGATAAAACATGACAGTACAGTTTTTATTAACAACAGATATACATTTATAGTACATATTGTGACCGATGGGTTTCACATTCCAAGGTCTCTTGGACTCCTTTTGTCCATTCGGCTTCCACACTAACCCATTGAGGATTAGGTGTCTAACATTATGCCCTTAATCCGAAGGGTTATGTATGATTCCAAGAAGAGAGCTGTAATACAAAATGTGCAAAAAATGCATGGCAACACTAGGCTGAATGTGCTCTCTGAAATGTTGGTATAAAGGGCGGTGGTTTAAGGATGACCACCAACACTAGAACGCTTAGTGCAGTTCCCGGAACTCTTCCAAAACTGGCAAGAAGCTGAAGTCTTCTGCTAGAGGAAGTGCTCCTATTGTTTTGAAGAGGGAAACCTTCAACCATGAAAGGGAGGTCTCACCCCGCATAAAAGGAAGAACTTCAACCTAAAAAGGGAAGTCTCAACCTGTGATGGTTTAAGGATGACCAACAACTCTGGAATGCTTAATGCAATTCCTGGAACTCTTCCAAAACTGGCAAGAAGCTGGAGTCTTCTGCTAGAGGAAGTGTCCCAGATTACCAACTGAAGGCATGTTTTAGGGACATCTTTGTTTCTGGATACAACTCTGAAATTGGTGTGGTAGGTTGTGGCTCAGGCTCGCTTGATGTGACTTTGAAGCTTGTAGATGACCATCATTTCCCCCCCTGTCATATCGAAGGTGAGATGATGGAGAAAACTCAACTGCAAGATTATTCAATACTCTGGAACAAGTTCTGACATGTGATTGGAATATCTTCTTGGTTGTTGATGCCCATTGCCAATAAGCGATCCATCCAAGATGAATCTTTGTTCTTGCAGGGCGTTTGTTTCTGAAGCATCTGTGTGAAGAATGGGTGGTTTTATGACAGTGCTTACATGGATGAAGGTCAAAACAGTGATCTTTCAAATGGCCAACTCGGTCACAATGTTGGCATTTCACAATTGGTTGTTGTTGTTGTTGTTGTTGTGGAAGAGGAGCAAAATCTGGAACAGCTGGAGGTGAACTGTCATGAGGAGCAGGTGAACTGTCATGAATGAATCTAGCACTCTGAAACTGAATGGGCTTTGAGTAGTCAGGAATATGAAAGGACAATTCCTTGTCATATCCAAGACCAGTTCTATGCTTGTTGTGGACAAGCTGTTCCCAAGGTCTGATGATGGGCTTGGGAAGTGGAGACTGAGTTTCTGCATTTGCATGTACAACCGCTGCTTTATTGGGTACTAAATCTGAACCAACTGTAACATTATTGTCTCGCTGTTTATGGGAGTCTATTTCACTCTTCTGGACAGAAACAAGTTCAGAATGATGACTCCACTGTTGTAATTCTTCCTGTTGTAGCTTTGTCTCAAGCTGCAAAAACTCAATATTCTCTTGTACATTAAGCAAACAGGTTCTAATGTCAACAAGAGAAGCTTTGCTTATTCTTACTATACCATGACCACAGGAATGTATCAGAGTTTTTAAGAACTCCAATACTTCACCAATTCTGGCTATTTTATTCATTGTCAAAATTACACTGATCGGAACTATGAACTTGTAGAGAAAAATCAACACTTACTCGCAATATGTCAATACAATTGGATTTTACAACAGATTGCAATTGTCTTCAAAAATAGTAATGGCTCTCGATTTCAGTTGTGTTTGGTTATATAAGCTTCATATTCCAACACATTTGAAATAACATAAAGTAATCAACGCCACATAAGGAGCATGAATCGACAAGAAAAATGACCAACGCATATGCCAGATTGAAGAGCAACCACGAGATTTTAAGAGGCAAATTTCTTAATATATAAAACCTGACAAGAATAGAGAAGGAACAATGCTTTGAACTATGGAGTCAAAACCTCTCACGCTTCCATTTCTTCATCAGGAAGGGATGCATTTAAAACCATTTTTCGTGGCCCACATGGAATGAAAAGTTGTTGTCACATTATTTGCAATCACGGAATATAGTTAGCGCCAAAGAAATGGATCGAATCATCACCGTTTTCACACCATATATTGTCTTACCATAAGCAACCTCCTTGAACACATTATACACAGCACACACACTTTGGGAAAGACTGATAAACATGACCTCCTCACTTCTGCTTTACAATGCCTACTACAGCCACGATTGAAGATGCATGTCCGGCTACCCAACCTTTCTGAAATTAGCAGAGGAATTCACACCCAGACTTGTGCAATCCCAACGATCTCTGGCAATACTAAGTCAACCTCCAACTATAATCGAATTTTGTCTCTGGATTAAGAAAATTGACTTGTCCAGAAAATAATAAATTCGTTCAAGAAGATTATTGCTTCAGGAATTAAATGCATGGTTGCATCACTCATTACAGGACGATAGCAGCAATTCTTATACCAGTGAAGTATTTGATCTCCAACAATCACACTACAGGTGTCTAGTCTTTGAAAGCGACAACGTACACAGAATTTGTTCAGAATTTCAGCAAGCATTCATATGTGGCAGCAGAATTTGTCCATCAAGCCATGCACAGAGAACAACCATAGTTCATAGGAAATTTATCAACAAATATGATATATATACCCATTTGCAAGAGTGCACACGCAAACCTACACAGTCTTTAATGTCATGCAACATTCACCTTCGCACAACAGAACACTCGCAGCTCATGTTAAACACACGACAATGAACAAGGTTTAACGCACCTCCAGGGTTCACAATACTTCTTGAAATTTCCTTATTTCATAAGCGTCCATTAGAAATGCATATATTTCAGTACTTGGAGCTGATCAACTACCCGACTATAACTTGCCAAAAAGCTCGTAGATGACAGATAACCGCTTTAAGGCCTTATATAAAACTCATTTAAAGTACATTTCTTGAACTTGAAACTCGCTTCATACTCTTCAACATTCGTCTGTTTTAGCAGCCTCCCTTGACAATGCAAATCTTCCAGATGACCAAATATCACCTGCAACCAGCTCTATAGCTGACAAATATAAACTATAACTTGAAGCAAACCTCTCTACCTTAAAATTTTGGACCTTTAAAGAAAACTTATTTAAAGTACATGTCCTGAACTTTAAAACGACTTTATTTTCTTCAAAATTTCTCCATTCCACAGATGTGGATCTCTTAAAATATCAAATATCGAATAATGAAAAAGCCTTACCACATGGTAATCTGAAATCATTTCACAACAGTCTCACCATTAAATCTGTAATGAAGATGATCTTTATAGCTTTGGTACTACCTGTTTCAGCTTGGCTCTCCTCGTACACGACAGGTTTACATTCATAGACATTCTCTGGGCATTCTCTATTTACTTGGAAGCAGTTGCTATTCTTCTACAGCTAGTTTTATTATAGAGGAGCAGGAACATAGACAACTTGACGAGGCAATATATTTTCTTTCTTGCGGCTTACAGGGGGTTCTACATCCTAAATTGGATTTATCACTATTTCACTGAAAAACATTACTTCCGATGGATACCCTGCGTATCTGGGCTCGTGCAAACAACTCTTTTATGCAGATTTCTTTATACCCTGTGTATCTTGGCTCATGCAGACAACTCTTTTATGCAGATTTCTTTTACTATAATTTCAAAAGCTGGAAAAACAATGGAAGGTTGCCTATCAAGTTCACGAAGCTTTCGTTGCACATACCATCTCCAGCTCCCGCAATTAAACAATGATTCAACGTATGCAGAATTGGAGGAATGTAACGTATTCAACGTTGGAATGTAACGTCTGACAGTTTCAGGATGGTGGGTGAGCCAGAAAGGTATAGAGAAATTTGATTGGTACGCAGAATTTTAAGAGAAACGCAGTGATCAGACTATGATTGAATGTAACGCCAAAAGTCTGCAACGATAAGCAAGAGGACAGTAGACATCAAAAGAAGTAACGTTCAATGAAGAATACAATAGCACCCTCAGATAGGTTAATGATAAAAATGAACGTTGTCTTCTACAAGCGTTTCACTGTGGACTATCATGTGCATTTGGTAGCCAACAAGAGTGGGCAGAGACATCATTTAGAGGCTTGACACACAGTAGGAAAAAATAACCGTTATTTAGAAGTGTAAGAGGATTGAGCGTAGACAATGACCCTCGCAAAGAGTTGTTATTGGGTGAGTGTTTGCAGGTTGCAAGGTTAGAAGACTAAGCATTCTTCAAGGAAGAATTAGGTATTGGCTCTCAAATAGAGAAACGATGGAGGGCAGCAATTCTAACAAGAAGACAGTGTATGGTAGCATGTTTGATGAGTAGAGCGTAGAACTGACGCTGATAGAAAGGCCACAAGAAAACAGCGACTCAAATATGGGTAGGGCTAGAATTCGCCCGCTTTGATACCATGTTAAATGCACATGGGCAACAACAAATAGGAAAGATAAAACATGACGGTACAATTTTTATTAACAACTGATATACATTTATAGTACATATTGTGACCATTGGGTTTCACATCCCAAGGTCCCTTTGACTGCTTTTGTCCATTTGCCTTCCACACTAACCCATTGAGGATTAGGTATCCAACATTATGAAGTTGAGTGTGAGGAGAAATGTTCATTTTTATGTAACAAGTTATGTCTTGAGTCTCCTTGCAAGAGGATTTCTTGTTCCATGTTGACCATAGTACAATTATCTTCATGCAAGAGACCTTAGATTGTTCATGCTCCCAAGTTCATCTAGAAATATAATATCAATTTCACTTAAGATCGAACTTAATATAAGCCCTTTTCTCCATGGAAAACCATGGTAGTTTCATGCGAGGATTCAAATGTGTTGACTTCTTATTTATTATTATCATTTTGGTTTCTATCACTAATAACAACTTTCTAATTCCTAATTATTGTGCATTTTCCTTCCTTCCTAGCTTCTTTTACCTTTTGAACTTACTTCCTTAATTCTGCTCGGTCTTTTGGAATGGGGTCTTCATTTATAAATATTTCTTTCTATTTTAAGATGGAAGTTTTTCTTAGCATGGTATATTTATGTCTATCAAAACATACCTTAACATGAATCAACCTATATTTGTGTTCAATAATATTTCCAAAACTCTTTGATTTTACGAGTTGTTTCAATTTATGGGTGAAAGCATGGATTTGGGTTACACTTTTTGGCAAAAGAGGGCGCATTTGGGTGGAAAAAACAATGGCTCAATCATGTCAATTAAGCATTTGATCGAGCCTTTTTTAAGTGCTCGATCGAGTTCCTTGGGCACTAAAAAGGTAGCTCTATCAAGGGTTAAAATCAACTCTTGGTTGAGCTATAATGCTCGATCGATTTCTAATGCTTTATCGAGCTATAACGCTTGATCGAGCCCCTTCATTTATGTATAATGCTCTCATGGTTTGTGTGCGCCATTTGCACATATTGCGGGTAAACTAGGAGCTCGAACGAGAGTGTGACAATAGCTCGAATGAGATTATTGGAGCTCGATCAAGTAATGGAGCATTCAAATCAATCTCACTGACCACCCTACCAACGTCCCAGTGACTCAAACGAAGGTAGGTATTCTATCCTTTGTATTTCTTATTTATTTATTTTTTGCAAAATTAAAAAATAAAAATAATAATAATAATTAATAAAAAAAACCATCTACAAAACCATGAAAACCAATTAATTAAAAAACAACCATACAAGAAACATGAAACAAAAAAAAACCCTTAAAAAAAAAACTTAGAAAATCACAAAAACCAACCAAGAAAACCATGGAAAAAAAACCCTTAAAAACAACTTAGAAAACCACAAAACCAACCTAGAAAACCATCAAAAACACCATTCAAAACATCCTAGAAAACACTTTGAAACCAAAAAAAAAAAAAAACTATAATTTAGGTTTTAAATTTGTTTCTTACTTGCAAGGTTTTGTTTATTAAATGCATATTTTCTGATTTTGAATTGTAAAAACAATTTTTTTTCAAATTATTTTAGGTTTTAAGGTTTCTATTTAGGAATTTTGTGAAATAAAATTTCAATATTTTTATTTGTTATTTAAAATGCAATTTAAATTTCTAACAAATTTGATAAAAAAACATACCGCAAAAAGCTCTAAAACAGAAAACAACAAAACTATAACCAATAAGTAAGTAAATTTGGAGCTTGAGATTGACATGATGAATATGGTTGCTCATAGTGAATCTCTATTTATAAAATAAGAATTTTATTTTATTTATGAATTTAAGTTTAAATTAATTATATTATGATTTTTTAATAATAAATATAGCACCATGTATAGTTTAAAGATAAAATTTGTTAATTATATATATATATATATATATATATATATATATAACAAAAAATTCACATGTAACTATGTTTAACTGTAACCTCACATAGCGATATATTATAATTTATATATATATTGTTTATAAGATAACGTAGTTCTATAACTATTTAGTTCATAACATAAGGTTATTTAACATAACACACACACATATATAACATAGCATGTAACGTAACTATAACTATAACTACAACTCATTTAAAACTATATAATTATAGATATAACTATATATATTTAACTATTATAAAGTTATAACATCACACACACACACACATATATATAACATAACATGTAACTATAACTAGATAGTTCATAACATAATTATATAACTAGATATATAATTAACTATTATACTACAAATTATATATATATATATATATATAATATATAAAACAGTTAACATAGTATATTATTTAAAACATATATAACACACATACATATATATAATTAAACATATAATTATATAACTATATCTATAAGTTCATGCTTCAAAAATGCATCATTGATAGATACATTAAATCCATCATGAAATGTGCATTTGACCTAGGGAATAAAAGCATTTAGACTCTTTTCTAATTTGTTTTCAATATGTAGTGTGTTGTACAATAAACATTGTCTTCATGTGCTTTCACTTAGTACTATAGTATTTAGTTGGCATGAAATTTTATTAGTTTTGTAAATAATTTTATTTCAAATTTTTACATATATATTTACATATTTATGTGCTATGAATACAATGCATTATTTAGAAACGAGAAAAAGTGTGAAGGTAGATTTGATCACTTCTTTCGAATGTGTTTACATGGAACTCAATCTACTTTGGTTGATAAATTATCAAAAAATGGACTCTAAAGTTTAGGACTTCAGGCTAGATTATTCTGCTTGAGTTTACAAATGACTTTTCAGTCAACATTTTTTTCTTGGATTAGTTTATATGTATTATAAATATTATATGTAATATGTTGAGGCATCCCACATACGTGCCCCAACTACATGCCATCGCAGTGTGAGACGTTCTGTTATACGTGGTCGGGCTCGTGATAGATCACGTAACACACCGAGAGTTTATGTTCCCCTCATAAATCCTGCCTCCGACACCAGTCAGAGTGTTAAGAGGTAGTGTTTATGTCTCTTTTGATGACCATGCTACATCCAGTGGACCTTCTTCGCCCATTTCAGGTACACCTCTTGCATTTTTAAATCATCTTTAAAATTTATGTGTTTATGTCTTGAAATTATCTTTAATTTTTAAGTTGTCTTCAATTGATGTGTTTGAATTTAATGTATATGTTACTATGCTTCTAGTTTGTTAATTATATATATGTTAAATTATGTTTATGATTTACAGGTCCTCAGCAGGCCGAAGCTAAGGATTAGAGTGCAACATTGATCCCTCTGTGGGATGATGTTACAACTCATATCACATTAAAGGATGTTACGACTTGTCATACACGGATCACAGTAAAGATAGAGAAGTCCCTTGCTAATTCACTAACTCATCTTTTATTGTCTTTGATGTTGGATAACATCAATAAGTTGATTGAGACATACCAGAGTTCGAGCCCAAATAGCCACATATTATAGTTCATATAGAGGATCAAGAGGCATGAGGTTAGAGGCCTAGATTCTCAGGAGGTGGTGAAAGAGGCCACTAAGGACATTGATGTTCATGGGGAGTTGTTCGACATCCCTCCCAATCTCCCTGCTAGACATAAAGGTCTGATTTTACTTAAATATTTTAGGAATGTTAATGCAACCCCTTTTGTGTATGATAGATTCATTGGAGCTTGGGGTTAGTTCCCACACCATGACCAAGTTGTCATTTATTTTTCCAACCATTTATATGCAGAGTTCATGTGACATATGAGGTCGATTACACTGATACTAGATCTCATTATTATGAACCCGATTTGGGATGTACCTATGAGTGCAAAAGGGCTCGTAGGGACCCTGGGCATGTACCACCACCTCCGAGATTCTTACCACTACCATCTCAGAGATTGGTATTACCAACAAAGCTAGAGGAGTTGTCACAGGTTGGTGGTGAGATGCAGGAGACTATTACAAACAACATGCAGGCATCATTGGTTAGTGCATGTGTTGCACTAGAAGAAGAGATTAAGAGACCACCATTATTTCCTCGTGACCCACCAGGTCCCTTATATAATGATGCATTTATCACGAGTTTACCCTTTCACCATCTTTTGACATATACATGTATGTATCGTGATGCCATTCGTGAGACTTGGAAGGTGCACGACCTACGTGACACGGACCAGGTATATATATATACGAAATTTTTTACTCTTATTGTCAAATTATGCATTATAATTGTATATATATTAAAATTAATAATTCGTATTAGATTGCATATTTATATTAATAACTTCATGATAACATGTAGATAAATCCCAACTACATGGATGAGCTTATGGGGTCATCTGAGGGGGAAATTAATCAGCCTAACCATCCTCGACTAGAGCATGTTTCCATGGATTATCCTCCACCTTATATGTTCACTAATGTGGAGGAGAGTCAATATGTACAACCACATGGACCAACAATTAAGGTAAACTTTTTTATTCATGAGATTTCAACATTTTCTTTTTTAAGTTACACATATATGCTAATTAATTTGTAGACTAATTATAATCTGTCTTTGCCATTGTGTACACAGGTGCTTATGCAGAGTGCCATTGATGCCAATATTATGTGGAGACATGAGTGGGATGTTGGGTTTAGAGGCACTGATGATGCGGGTCCATCAATGTAGGCCCCAATCATTGAGCCACAAGTAGGGGAGCACCAAACCCAGATTCATGATCAAACCCCCATCATATCTAACTTGCATTTAGAATTGACTAAGGTTAGTATATTCATGTATATGAATTTAAAAATGTGGTTCAATTTCATTTATTTCCGTTTTGTTTATTTTGTACAAATAATTATCTAATTAGTTTGAATTTGAATGTGTTATATTGCAATACCAACTTATGGACACTTACTTTGCGCGACATAACTCACATAAGAGTTCTGGTGGTACTTAGAGTGTCATAGTTTTTATATTTTTCAAGCTCATTTCATAGAGCACATTCACATGTGTGATACAAACTTTGTATATTTTCATACATGGACAGTTTATGGATGTACATCATGGACATTATTTTAGTTTATGGATGCTTATTATTTCAGTTTATGGATTTGTATTAATCTTATTTATGCATGTTCATTAATTTTTGAAGTTTATGGATTTGTTAAAATTATTTCGTTAATTTAATAAATTTTCTATATAATATAACTTTTACTGGTAAAATATATATTGAATTTTGATTTCGAGTTTCATAGAGTAAGAAAATAAGTACAATCTTCAGTTATGATGCAAGTCACTTTGTGATGTGACCCAACCCACATGACCCGCACTTTACACCTGAGCTTGACTTTACACTTGGCTTCTAGATTTTCTTTATGATGTGGCGGATTTGGTTTGTTGTCGCCGGCGTTATATGTGGTGTGGCAATTGATATTTTTTGTTGGAAAAGGGAATGTTTTAATGCGACATTTATTGCCCAGCTACAAGCCTCGGGCTTGGTTCCCTCCGTTCACTCTTTGCCAAAATGTTTGGGTGGTCTGGTCATTCGCGACTCTTCCCCTCTTCTATGCAGTCCGGTGAGGGTTTTGGGAGCTACCCTGTATGGCTCCTCCTTAAACTCTTATGGTGGTATCTGCTCCTTTTTTGGTTATGGTTGCAAACGTTTGTTGGTCTCCTGAGCTTGACAGTGTGGTTTTCTGTGGCACAAACCTGTCTAGGTTCTGGAGATATATGTGCGCGAGCTCTTTCTCGGATGTAAGTCCCTCGGTTCCATTCAGTCATTAATCTCATGAGTGTGGTCTTTCGTCTTGTGTTTTCACCTTGTTTTTGTTCTCACTGCTTTAGACCTCTATTCGATTTATAAACCGGTTCCGTTGTTGGTGATTATGAACACAGGTAACAAGGTAAACAGCTTTGGCAACTATGCACAGGTAAATACTCTTCTCCCTAATTTAATCCTCCCTTCGTCTAGTGTGGCCTCTAACCATGGAATGCTCCTTTTGTCACAGGCTTTGTCGACTTATCAGCGACTCTGTTCTACAATCCCTTGGTCCGGCTGGCTCAGGTATATTAGGACTTCCTCTTGTCCTCTATTCAACCTTTTACTTCTGGTTTCGCTGTAATAATGGCTAACAGAACCTTTTTCGGTTTTGCAGGTCTGTGGTTCGACCTGGGCGCGTGGACTCTTCTACAGTTCGGCTTTTCAATGCAACTATTCCTTGTCCAATAGGCTCTGGTGCCTGAGTCCCGTCAGTTTACAGTTAGGGGTCTGGTTTGGTTTCTTGAAAGGTCTGTCGTTTGCTGTTTGGTAGCCTCATTTTGCTCAAAACGTTGTCAATGGGATGTAATTTGAACTGGCTTTGACTTCTATTTTGATTAACTGTCCTATTCGATGGAAGAGAACCGGCTCTGTTATGAAACCCTAACCTAGGGTTTGTCCTTCCTGGACGTTATTACTCATTTTTGGTTTACAACGATTGTTATATAAATATGGTTTGAATAATATTTTTTATGGATGTTACTCTATGAATCCTTGCTTGGTTGCGAAAACTTGGAAAGTTTATCAAAGTTACCTGTATTGGAATTTGTTGCCATCGACACTCTA
Organism: Pinus taeda; assembly: GCA_000404065.3. Lineage (NCBI taxonomy): Eukaryota > Viridiplantae > Streptophyta > Pinopsida > Pinales > Pinaceae > Pinus > Pinus taeda. The sequence continues at coordinate 165,668 of APFE030055553.1, read as the reverse complement.
TTCCACTGTAATTTTGTTAGAGGTCTCACTATGCTTGACCATTCTCGTCACGTTCTCCAATTTTCACGTTCTCGTTTTGTTGTGTTATGTGAATTCATTCTTGAATGGTTGTTCGTTGGAAATGTTTGGAAATGCGTCCTGCAGTGGTCGATTGTGGTATGATGGAACTATTCTAAGTTACCCAACATATACAAAGAATATAACATTACATTTACAAAGATAGGCAATGAATCAGATGGACTGTTTCTGCAAATAAGATCTGTCTCCTTCTTTTTTTTATTTCTCTGTTCTAGAATTGTTGAACCCTGCTTTATTCTTACAGTTATGCTCTTATACATTTTAGTTATAGTTAATTAAAACTGTCATGGATTTCAGTTGAACAGACACGATATGGTTGATAACCACAGTGTGGTTAACATTACAAGATTTTGATTTAGACAGTTTTGTCTTTTCTCTTCTAAGTTGATAGATTAACTCATAACTATTGTTTTATTATTGTTTGGACCATGACAACCCTAACTGTCCATTTAACCTTGACTTAACATAGCAACTTAAAAACAAAAAAAATTAATATCCTATCTCATGACCCCATAAACTAAAAAAAAAAAAAAACAATCCAGATAATCAACACCCTTCCAACTTGGCAAAGACTTCACCCGGTCATTGTGAGCTAGATGCTCCTGCATCAGGCTCCCGAGGCATAAAGAAATCATGGCTCCGGTCCATGAGCTTCTCGACTGAAGTTCTTGTCTGTTCAATTTGCCTGGCGTCAAGCCACGAACTGTCCTCAATAGGACGGTTCTTCCACTTGACCAGGTACTGCATGTATTCCTTCCGCCGAGTTCGTTTAACCACCTGAGTGTCGAGAATACTTTCGATCTCGGGAGGTTGAACGTAAGGCATCTGTGTCTTCTAAGCTTCTCCATCTTCTGGGTACTCCGTGTGGGTCACGTGGTTCCATCTTCTTCCTTCTCCGCTGAGTCAGCCGTGTAAGGGAATAGGTCTGCTACATTAATGATAAGTGAAATGCCTATTCTGGGTGGCAACTGTATCTCATAGGCATTCGCTGAAAAATTCCGAAGGACTTTGCAAGGTCCTATATTTGTATACTTCAGTTTATTGTACGTACCTTTAGGGAAGCGTTCCTTGCGTAAATACGCGAGGACTTCGTCCCCCACGTCAAACTGCACTTCCCTTCTCTTCAAATCTGCATGTTGTTTGTACTTTAAGCTGCTATCCTATAATTTCATTTTCACTTGTTCATGCAAATCTCTCATCACGTTGGAGAAATCTTCTTCGTCTGCGCTTCGCCTTTCCTGCAGTCCAAGGTCCCGTAGTTCATGCACTCCACGAGGATGCATGCCGCACAGGATCTGAAATGGAATGAAGCCCATGCTGCAGCTAGGCAAGTCGTTGTAAGTGAACTCTTCCTGTGCTAGCGCTCGATCCCACATCCGCGAATTCTCCCTGACTAAGCTTTGTAACAGGTTTCCTAGACTCCTATTTACAACCTCTGTTTGCCCGTCGATTTGGGGCTGATATGTAGAACTGTAACTTAGCTATGTGTCCATCTTTTTCAATAAGGTACGCTAAAAGTGTCCTGTGAACTTCACATCCCTATCCGAAAGGATAGATTTAGGCAATCCATGCAACCTGACAATCTCATTGAAAAACAAGTGGGCCACGTGGGTGGCATCACTGGTTTTTCTGCACGGAATAAAATGTGCCATTTTTGAAAATCTGTCCACTACTACCATTACCGAGTCATATCCTCTCTGCGTCTTCGGTAGACCTAAGACGAAGTCCAAACTGACTGAGTCCCATGGTCTTCTTGGAACAAGTAACGGTGTATATAGTCCTGTGTTTTGACTGTGACCCTTCGCTAACTAGCACACTTTGCATTTGGCCACAAACCGTTGTACATCTCTTCGCATTTTCGGCCAAAAGTAAAAATGACTAAGTTGCTCGAGGGTCTTATCCATGCCGAAATGTCCAACCAAACCTCCACTATGACTCTCGCGAATAATATTCTCCCTCATCGAGCAGTCAGGTATGCAGAGCTGTCCTCCCTTAAACAACAACTTCTCCTTTAGATTGTAGTCCAACCAAGGACTATTATCTCTCACTTAAGGGTTCTGGCATGCCTCATAGGCTTCTTTAAAATCTGTATCCATCTAGTATAGGTCCTGTAAGTGCTCAAAACCCAGCACCTGCACAGTGCTTTCCTGCAGAAGTAAAGCTTTCCTACTTAGTGCGTCCGCTACCTTGTTTGCTTGCCTGCTAATATGCTCCAATACGAAGTTGAAACTCTGCAAATACTCCACCCATTTGGCATGTTTGTGGTTCAGCTTGTGCTGCTGCATTACACAATGTAGTGCATAATTATCTGAAAACAACACAAAATCATTTCCTAGCAAATAATGCCTCCAGTGCTTTAGTGCCTGTATGACCGCATAAAACTCCTTATCATATGATGAGTATTTCTGCAACTCTCATTCAGCTTCTCGCTGAAGAATGCTACAGGCTTATCCTCCTGACTGAGTACAACTCCAATTGTTGTCCCGCTCACATCACAGCGAACCTGAAACAACTTCTTAAAAATTGGTAGTCTCAGGATCGACCTCTCAGTAATCTTCCTCTTTAACAACTGGAAACTTTTCTCTGCTACTTCTGTCCATCGAAAAAGCTGGCTAGCCTTTTTGATGGTATCTAGCATAGGTGCACAAATTTCGCTGAAATTCTTAATGAATTTCCTATAAAAACTCGCTAATCCGTGAAAGCTACGTACCTCAAATAAATTTTTCGGAGATGGCCAATTCACTATTGCTACTACCTTCTCCGGATCCATCTTCAGTTCATTCTCTACTGTTACAAACCCCAAATAAATCAATTCCTTCCGCAGAAAAGTACATTTCTTTAAATTTATTAGTAGTTTATTCTGTTGTAATTTCTCCAGCACTTATGCACATGTTGAAGGTGTTCTTCTCTTGTCTTGTTGAAAATAAGGATGTCATCCAAGTATACTATCACAAACTTCCCAATATACTCCTTCAGCATCTCATTCATTAACCTCATGAACGTACTGGGCGCATTGCTCAGCCCAAATGGCATGACTAGCCATTTGTACAGCCCCTCATTCTTCTTAAAGGATGTCTTCCATTCGTCCCCCTCTCGTATCTGAATCTGATGGTACCCACTTTTCAAGTCTATCTTCGAGAAATAAGCTGCCCCGCTTGAACAATCCATCATATCATCCATCTGCAGCAATGGAAACCTATACTGGATGGTGATCTTATTGATGTCCCTTGAGTCGGTGCACATCCACCATTCTCCTCCCTTCTTGGGAGCGAGGACCATTGGAACAACACAAGGGCTTAAGCTCTCCCTTATTAATCCCTTGTCCAACAGCTCTTGCACCTGCTTCCTAATTTCTTCATTGTCCTTGGGGCTCATTTAGTATGTCGCTTTGTTCGGCAAACTGGCTCCGAGTATGAAGTCAATATGATGACTTATGCTCTGTTTTGTGGGTAACTTGTCTGGTAAGTCATCCACAACTATGTCCGTAAAATCCTCCAACATTTGTTGGATCTCTGTAGGTAAATCTGATATCTTTGTATGCAACAATATTGTATATTCCTTCTTTACAACTGCATAACCTATCTCATTGTCCCCAACCTATTGTAAAAACTATTTGCCGCTGACCAACAACACTCTCGGTTCACTAGTCTCTGTTGTCCCTTCTTCCTTGATGGGTACAAGCGTACGCTTGATTCCATCCTTCACAAATTTATAACAGTTCGTCAATCCATCGTGGACCACTTTCCTATCATACTGCCAAGGCCTGCCCAGTAGTATGTGACATACATCCATCAGCATGATGTCACAAACGACTTTGTCTTTATATCTGCCTATCTGAAACTCGACCTCACTCTGTTCATCCACCAACAACTGATGGCTTTTTTGCAGCCATGAAATTCTATAAGGGTTGGGATGCTTCGAGCGTTTCAACTCCAATTTTTCCACCATCTCTGTGGATACTAAATTGTCAATACTACCACTATCAATAATTAAATTACAACACTTACCTCACGACTTACAAATTGTCCTGAACAAAGCCTTCCACTGCGTCTGTTCGGTGACCTCCTTGAATGGTTTTAACAACACCTTGTGCAGCACCAAAGCTTCTCCCGTCTCTGGAGCATTCTCCGCTTCTTGAGGAGGTGGTTCTGCTTCCTCTGGTTGCGCCACATATGCACCCCGCTGTCCAGTTGGATCTGCTTCTGGACATTCAAACGAACGATGCCCCCATTTATGACACCTATAACACTGATAACCAGCCCCTCTACTTCGGTCATTTCCCCTGCCTCGCTAGGATGGCCTACTGCCTCTCGCGCTTTCACCTCTATCTGCTGATCCTAAAGCTTTAGAACTGTTGGCTTCCTCATTTCTGTTAGCAGTTTGGCCCCTACCATAGGACTGGCCTTTCCCTCTGTTGGCTCCTCGTCCTCTCCAGGCATTTTGCCTTCTGGTAATTTTCTCCTCGGCCTTCATCGCACTTCGATATGCTTCCTCCGTGTTGTCGGAGATAAAATACTAATCTCATCCAAGATATCTAATCTCAACCCATTAACATACCTAGTTGTTCTTTCTGATGTATCCTCTGTATATCCGGCTCGCAAATTCATTCGATAGAACTCCTCTGTGTACTCCCTTATCGTCAATCCTTTCTGTCTCAGATTCTGCACCTTCCTGTGCAATGCAATTTGATAGTCCCTCAGCAAAAATCTGCCCTTTAACTTGGCAACCATCCTTGACCAGGTTTTAATCGGCGCCCTGTTCAATCTTTTCCTCTTGTTCTGAACACTATCCCACCATAGGACTGCGTGTCCCTTCAATTTTGTCACAGCGAACTTAACTCTGCGGTCTTCGCTGGCTTCCTCGCACTTGAAATACTTATCCATCTCACTGATCCAATCTAATAAAACTTCAATAGACAAGTTGTCATCATACGTCGGGAGTCATGGCTTGGGTTTACTGCTTGCTACTAAAACAGATCTCAACAGTCTCACTTTTGCGGATTCACCTTCTGGTCCATCTGCTACTACTTCAGCTTCCTCTTCACTGGCATCGCCTATTTCTGGATCTCTTCGTCTACCTGCCTCTACTGCCTCCAAACGGGCAGCAAGAATTCTGATCTCCTCTCTCAATCCTTCCTCTGCCAATCTTTTAGCACCTCTGCCATGACCTCGCCTTCCTCTCTCCATTTCTCCTACTAACATAAAAAAACTGCTCTGATACCACTCTGATGTGACCCAGCCCACACGGCCCGCACTTTACACCTGAGCTTGATTTTACACTTGGCTTCCGGATATTCTTTATGATGTGGCGGATTTGGTTTGCTGTTGCCGGCGGTTATATGTGGTGTGGCAATTAATATTTTTCATTGGAAAAGGGAATGTTTTAGTGTGACATTTATTGCCCAGCTACAAGCCTCGGGCTTGGTTCCCTCCGTTCACTCTTTGCCAAAATGTTTGGGTGGTCTGGTCATTCGCGACTCTTCCCCGCTTTTGTGCAGTCCAGTGAGGGTTTTGGGAGCTACCCTGTATGGCTCCTCTTGAAACGCTTATGGCAGTCTCTACTCCTTTTTCGGTTATGGTTGCAAACGTTTGCTGGTCTCCTGAGCTTGATAGTGTGGTTGTCTGTGGTTTCCTTATGTGGCACGAACCTGTCTGGGTTCTGGAGATATATGTGCGTGAGCTCTTTCTCGAATGTAAGCCCCTCGATTCTGTTCAATTGTTAATCTCTTGAGTGTGGTCTTCCGTCTGGTGTTTTCACCTTGCTATTGTTCTCACTGCTTTTGACCTTTGTTCGATTTATAAACTGGTTCCATTGTTGGTGATTATGAACACAGGTAACAGGGTAAACAGATTCGGCAACTGTGCACAAGTAAATACTCTTCTCCCTAATTTAATCCTGCCTTCGTCTAGTGTGGCCTCTAACCATGGAACGCTCCTTCTGTCACAGGCTTTGTCGACTTATCAGCGACTCTGTTCTACAATCCTTAGGTTCGGCTGGCTCAGGTATGTTAGGACTTCCTCTTGTCCTCTATTCAACCTTTTAATTCTGGTTTCGCTGTAATAATGGCTAACAGAACCTTGTTCGGTTTTACAGATCTGTGGTTCAATCTAGGCGCATGGACTCTTCTACAATTCGGCTTTTCAATGCAACTATTCCTTGTCCGGTAGGCGCTGGTGCCTAAGTCCCATCAATTTACAGTTAGGGCTTTCGTTTGGTTTCTTGAAAGGTCTGTCATTTGTTGTCTAGTAGCCTCGTTTTTCTCGAAACGTTGTCAATGGGATGTAATTTGAACTGGCTTCGACTTCTGTTTTGATTAACTGTCCTATTTGATGGAAGAGAACCGACTCTGTTATGAAACCCTAACCTAGGGTTTGTCCTTCCTGGACGTTGTTACTCAGTTTTGGTTTACAACAATTGTTAAATAAATATGGTTTGAATAATATTTGTTATGGATGATACTCTGTGAATCCTTACTTGGTTGCGAAAACTTGGAAAGTTTATCAAAGTTACCTGTATTGGAATTTGTTGCCGTCGACACTCTGTTCCACTGTAATTTTGTTAGAGGTCTCACTGTGCTTGACCATTCTCGTCACGTTCTCCAATTTGCACGTTCTCGTTCTATTGTGTTATGTGAATTCATTCTTGAATGGTTGTTCGTTGGAAATGTTTGGAAATGCGTCCTGCAGTGGTCGATTGTGGTATGCTGGAACTATTCTAAGTTACCCAATAGATACAAAGAATATAACATTACATTTACAGAGATAGGCAATGAATCAGATGGACTGTTTCTACAAATAAGGTCTGTCTCCTTCTTTTTTTTTATTTCTCTGTTCTAGAATTGCTGAACCCTGCTTTGTTCTTACAGTTTTGCTCTTATACATTTTAGTTACAGTTAATTAAAACTGTCATGGATTTCAGTTGAACGGACACGATATGGTTGATAACCACAGTGCGGTTGACATTACAATATTTTGATTTAGACAATTTTGTCTTTTCTCTTCTAAGTTGACAGATTAACTCATAACTATTGTTTTATTATTGTTTGGACCATGACAATCCTAACTGTCCATTTAACCTTGACTTAACATAGCAAGTTAAAAACAAAACAAATTAAAATCCTATCTCATGACCTCATAAACTAAAAAAAATAAAAAAATAAAAATAATCCAGATAATCAACACCCTTCCAACCTGGCAGAGACTTCACCCGGTCATGGTGAGCTAGATGCTCCTGCAGCACTTTGATACTTAAAATGAACTAAAATATATCATGTACCAATTTAATATTGAACATGGAAAGAATTCCAATCATGCTTCATATTGGCTTGTACAAAGTGTCTTTTAGTGCAATCAACATGTATGTTATTACAATTTAATTTTAAAAATGAATTATTTGAATTATAAAGTCGTGTGTGTGTGTGTGTGTGTGTGTGTGTGTGTGTGTGTGTGTGTGTGTGTGAAAGTTTTTGTGACCCACCCATATACCATTGCATGGACAACTTTTTTAAGTATTTCAATCAATTTCTTATCTCAAGGTTCAATTAAAAAACACAAGTAGAATTGAAATAAGTTTTATTCGGCATTATTTATTTTGAGATTATTTACAGGAGCTTAGTCATAACATGATATAATCCAATCGTATTGAAATTTAATATATAGGTCAAAAAACAATATATGACAATATTTCTACAATTTTATATAATGTTTCAACTTTCCTAAATTTACAAGTAGTTATCCAAGTATTTCAATCAATTCCTTTTGATGGAAATAAGTTTTATTTAATTTTTAAAAAGTCAAATATGATTGAAATAAGTTATATATTGAATTTTAAAATGTGTGGAGATGTAAAAGTTACAAATACAGGTTTTATTCGATTTTATTTTGTTTGAGGTTATCTACAAAAGCTTAGTCATAATGCATGTTGTCAATAATTTTTTTGTGCTTACATTGAAATCAATGCACAATGTTAAACTAATTACCTTGAAATTAATGTACACCATATATCTAGTTACATCATTTATCAGAAATCAACATCTTTGCTGAAATCAATGCATCTAATGCAAGCAATCAAATAGGCTAAGAAATCAACATCTACATGAAAATCAATGCATCTAATGCAAACAATCAAATAGTAAACATATACATTGAAATCAATGCATCTAATGCTGATCCAGGTGGATATTGGTGGCCAACCGCTAATTCCACTTGGATCCCCTCTAGTGCTTCTTTCAGTTTCCTTAATTATAGCACAGTTTACTATTTTTAGCAGTTTTTCGGGTCCTAAACTTTCGGAGCCGTTTTGAGGCCCTAAACGACGTTTTTTGGGAAATCTACCGCTAGCAATTTTACTATCTAAAAATCGTCTTTTTCGTCGTAGTCCTCGGAGAGATCTTTCCAACGAGCTATCCTGCGCGTCAAACGGAGATAATACGACCAATTCGCGACCCCGGGAAGTTGACGTACCAACTTACCCAAAAACGGGGCCCACAATTTGGCGTTTCATCTTCTAGGGTTAGGTTTTGGAATGTGAAGGGTTTTTCAATTGTTTCTCAACAATAAATAGGCCTTCGAGCCTCATTGTAAGACAGTTCAGAGGCATGTAGCCACACATCTCTTCTCAGAGATAAGCTACCATCGCCCTAGCTGGTTTATTTCTATTTACGGTTGTAAGCATATTTCAGTATTTTCCATTAATGAAATGAAGTATTATTTCCGCTGCATCTTTGTGTATATGGTTATCTCTGTATTTTATTGCGTTCCTATTTAAACTTCCGGATAAAATGCTGCAAACAATCAAATAAGACTATAAATGAACATATACACTGAAATCAATGCATCTAGTGCTAGTAATCAAATAGGATTAGGAATCAATATCTACACAAGAATCAATATCTACACTAAAAGCAATGAAGCTAATGCAAGATCAATCAAAAAATATTAGAAAATAACATCTCTAATGAAATGAAAGCATCTAATGCAAGAAACAAAATAGATTTAGAAATCAACATCTACACATAAATCAGTGCATCTAATTTGCAATATATGAAATACGATTAGAAATCAATATATGTACACTGAAATCAATGCATCTAGTGGAAGCAATTTTCTTCCCTTTCTCTCCCCCCTCCATATATATCGATATCTCCCTCCATATCTCCTTGTTTGTCTCTCTATATTACCCCCCAGAAACATGTTCTCTCTCTCTTCATATCCATCTATTTCTCCCTCCCTCCCTCTATATCTCTCTTCTTCCCTCTCTCTCTCTTTTTCCCCTTCTCTCCCTATGTCTCCCCTTCTATCTATCTTCCCTAATACTTTCCTCTCTCCCTCTCTCTCCATCTCCCTTGTCACTCTCTCTCTCTCTCCATCTACCTTGCCACTCCTGCTCTCTCTCAGACCACCTTTCTTTGTCTATATGTCTTTATTCCTACATCCCTTTCTCTCCCCCTCTAACTCCATCTCTCTCTCTCTCCCTCCCTCCCTCTCAAGTCCTAACTCTCTTACTTTCTCTCCCACCTCCCTTTGTCTCTCACTCACTCTCTCTCTCTCCATCTCCCTTACCACTCTCATTCTCTCTCATACCACCTTTCTTTCTCTATATGTCTTTATTCCTACCTCCCTCTCTCTCCCCCTCCAACTCCATCTCTCTCTCTCCCTCCCTCTCTTACTTTCTCTCCCACCTCTCTTTGTCTCTCCCCCACGTCTCTCTCTCTCCCTCTCTCTCTCAAGCTTCGTCCTACAACTTTGTTGACTATCCACCTCCCTCTCTCATTCTTTCTCCCCCTTCTATCCATATCTCCTTAATTGCATTTCTATCTCACCCCAAAACATACACACTCTCTCTCCATCTCTCCCTTGTCACTCCCTCTCTCTCTCTCCACCTTTCTCTCTCTATATGTATTGAACTTCTTCCTTCCCTATCTTTTCCTCCAAATCCTTCTCTCGAGCTCCCTCCCTTTCTTGAAGAATCTCTCCTCCTCTCCCTCTCTCCATATTTTTGTTCCCCTCTCTCTCTTACCCTTTTCTCCCACTCTCTCTCACTCTATATTTCAAACAATTTAAATAATTTGACAATTAAAATATCATGTTTAATTTTTTTTTTGATGTCATACAACAATTTAATTTTTTGTATAATATATATTTAAAATACAAGATTTAAAATGTGTGTTGTACATTCACCTAGAGGGAAAATGATAATTTTCCATGGAAATATTATCTAAAATTTTCCAAAATATTAATGTTCCATACTCCATCAAAGATACATAGAGCGCTTCATGTCTTCCAATTAAAACTATTTAGGTTTTATTTCTTTAAAGGTAGATTTAGGTTATGATACTTTAGAATTTTAAGAATATTATATATTTTATTATGTTAGATTTATAAAAAAGTTTAGGTTAAATAACATTAACATATTGAGTTAGCTTGTATGACTCTTTTTGTGTTAATGACTCTTTTGTTGATGCCTATGGCATATATCAACCACATTTATTAATGTGTTTGTGCTAGTATATATTATAATATAAGAAATCGCAAGAGTCGAACATGCATCGTGGGTTTTGACGAAATTCTAGCACATTGAAATGGATCCTATAATGCTAAAGAGATGGTCTCCCATATTTATTCCAGAGCGATAACAATTGGGAGTCGGTCCAATTTGGGTCAGGGTGTCGGGACCGCCTCTGCAATTTTGAATAGAAGATGTATTCAGAAGAGTTGGGGATGATTTGGGGGTATTTTTAGACTATGATAAATCATTTTTTGAGAGGGGGGAGATGGATTTTTCTCATATAGTGGTTCATCTTGGCAGCAGGGAGGGTTTGGTGGAAATCTTGCAGCTACAGTGGCGAGGTTTCTCTAGATTACAGAAGCTAGATTATGAAGGGGTCTCATTTAGATGTAGGTGGCGTCATGACATTGGACACATTTTCAAAGAATTCCCACTAATTGCTAAGGAGAGGGCAGAGCAAAACCACCCGGTCTGGACCTTAAAGCAGTTCCTTTTCCATTTAGAATAGTGGCTCTGATTGGTTTAACTAGGTCTAGTTACCTTCTCCCAACCGCTATCAGCTTTAAATATATCTTCAATTGCTAATAGTTAGGGCCATTAGATCAATTCTTTGAGCTGATCCAACAAGAAGAATGATCCTTAAGTTATTTTTATGGAACAGCCAAACCAATCTAAAGTTTTCCCTCAAAAGAGGACTTCTAGAAATGTAGAATTAATCTAAATGCAAACTAATTCTAAAATGTAAGATCTATGATAACACATGCAAGAGTAAGTCTACAATGTAATTAATCTAACCTATCCCGATTGAAGGAAAGGGTAACCCTTCTCTCAATCGAGAGCCAACTTAACTTAATCAGAAAAGAAGCTTTAAATAATTAGAATTAAGATGGAGGAATTAGATAGAGGAGATAGCTCACAAGATCTTATTCCTCATTAGCATAAATAATAACAATTAAACACTTAGTAAATAGTTACATAAGTTCCTCTTGAAAATATATCCAATTCCTTATTTATCATATGCATAAGAACACAAAGATTCATGATGAATTACTAAATTAGTTCAAATAAGACATCATGTATGCAAGCAAACAATTATTACCATAAATCAGAAGATAGCTTGCTGATCTAAGATTATAACTATCTATTCCTATGCAAATTTCAACTCTCATATTATCTCTAAAATTAACCCTGTAGAATAGTTTGAGCAGACTTTTAAATGAATTAACACTCAAAATTCAACAATATTGCATGAATCCAATTATTAACTCATACATTCAAAATATAAATTGAAAGACTGAACTAAGAATTTATTTCAGTTAAATCCTGTAAACAATAGTGTTAAACATCATTAACTGAAATGATCATTTATTAATAAATGAAATCAAATTACAGATTCTCACAAAACAACAATAATGCACAATCCTTTGGAGTCTGTAATTGATCTCTTCTTTCAAAAAATGTCTCTTCCTTTCAGCAGTAGTGCATGATAAACAAGAGCTTCTCCACCAACAAATATAATCCACAGTTACAGTATTACAAGCTTCTCTCCCAAGATACAGGACCTACCATTCTATTAAAAAGACTAAGAGATACAATAGTGCAAGCCTCCAAGGCTTTCCTTTCGAATTCCGGACCCCCTCCTTCAGTATAATGCCAACAACTTGTTTAAGTATCTGCTACTGAAAACAACTTATTTTTCTTCCCACGTTAAGGGAGTTGAACAGATCCTTTTAATCACGTATTTGAAAAACATAATTTTCATTATAATCTCTTGATCTTGCTGTTCTGCCAAATCGGCCTTATTGCTTGCTCGGATTCTATGGGTGTTTGTCAGTTTATCTAAATTGAACAACCACTTATCAGCATAGTTGTCCTCCTCTGTCATGAATCTGAACATGGAAAACATGAAATTATAAGCTAAAAATAAATGAGACTAATAAGCGAGTTTCATTTGAAACAAATTACATTTGCAGAAAATTAGGCTTAAAACTTGGTGCATAATAATCACAATCGTAAACACCAGGGAGGAGAAACATGAGTAAGCCTTTAATTTTATTTCAAATATCGTAATTTTGTTAGAGTAGATGGAAGAAGGATATGGTGGAGTTATATCGCAATTAGCTATCAGAGCAGAGACAAAGGAATGGATGTGAAGTGGAAAGCAGTGTAATACCTGTGGCTTTTTAATTAAATGGCAATCACAACAATATATAGAAGCATAATAATCACAATCGCAATCAAATTGCAATCGTAAATCCTGAGTGGTGACGTGATGCGAGAAATTGCAAGCGCAAATTGTAATTTTCTATGTACCACTATGAAACAGGCCTTTTGATATTTTGCGATTGTGATATGCGAGGTGACATGGAGTATGACGTCAGGGATGACATGGAAGAGGTGGCTCTTATCGCAAATTGCAAATTGCTTTTAGCAAAGGGTTATGGTATGGAAGATGTTATGAAACTTGTGATGTGATGGATGTAGGACGGATTGTGTAATGGAGTTAATAATCCCGTTGGGTCCTAGTTACATCACAAATCGCAATGGCAATCGGTATGAGGCAGGAGGCATGACCCTTGGAACTTGCAATTGCATGGATGCAGGGAATTTATGGACTAGAATGTAAAATCTTGTTGGGTCCGTTTTATATCACATATTGCAAATCGGCATGGGTAAAGGGTTTATTATAAGCTTCATCCCTTTAAAGCTTGTGATTGTGGGATCCCGGGATGATGTCAGGGATTATGTCACAGTGACATGGTGGATGACGTGGAATGGTGACTTGGCAGATGATGTGGATCTAACATGGCGGGAGACATGGTGATGATGTGGTAACTGACATGGAGGATGACATGGATATGACGTCACTGCTGATGTCATATCGCAATTGGCGTTGGGATGAGGCACGACTTTTTATAACTGTGATTGTGATATAGGCCCCAGACACGATATTAATATAAATCACAGTGAATAATCCCGTCAAGTCTAGGCCTAATCAAATTTCACAATTGGCATAAGGCAATGGTTCTTGTGATTGCGCAGATGCAAGATTTTAAAGAATTGAAGTTGATAATCCCCGCGAGTCTTGCTTAATCGCATATCCCAATCCGTGGTGTAGAGGGTTTAGCCTTTTGGATTTTGTAATATCCTACGGATGTGGGGATTTTATGGATGGATTTAAATATATGATCGGGTTCGTGCCTAATCGCATTTTGCTAAGGCCATAGGTATTACGATGGGGTGATATTTATTTGTGATGCGGGGAAGTGATAAGGACATTAGATAAGTCAGATTTTTAAATTATAGGTCATATTTAAATTGAACTCTGATTTAATAAATTTTTATTTTGATAACCCAATCTTTAATACTTAGGGCTTAAAAAGACTAAGTATGAGGCTTGGTCTTATGGGCTATTTGGATTTTGTTTTATTCAAGACACATAAAATTATTTTTAATTTTTTGTTTTAAAGTTTATTAAGGGTCCCCATTTAAATAAAGTAAATTTCATAAGAAATTTATAAAATAGAAAAATGGGGGGTTGTTGAATAGCACAACAGGGTCATGCTGAATCCTTGGGTCATAATTCTCATGTGGACTCCCTCATGGATTTCTTTGAACAAATCCTAGAAAACAACAAACTCATCAATATAGAAGTTGCTCAAACTCAATCTACCCAGAGAAATCATAAAACAGGCACTATTATGTTAGCAAGACGTCTTGATCGATTTTTAATCAAGGAACCTATTGTAGCATTCATTGTCATTTGAGGTTAATTGACAAAATTTAAAAGGAAAAAAAAAAAACACAAAATCAAATATTATGTATGTAATTATTAAAAAAAAAAAAAATCAAAAGACAATGGGCCCGACCCATTGTCTAATGTTCATGCAGGTTCAAGAGGGGCGATCAGGTGATAGCTTGATCAACACATTGAGGTGTGCTACGGGGAAGCAATGAGCATGAAGATTAATTAAAGCTCAACCCCTATAGTGACTGTGATGTTAGCATGGTTGACCGCAATGTGTAGCCTGAAATTACTGCGAGGGTTCAACCTCGTTGAAGCTCCCGTACATTCTTTACCCCCGTGGTGGGCCTCCCAAAGCTTTCTGCCCAACGTCACACATTCCACATCTTCCACCACTTTAATCTGTTAATTTCCCATGTCACTCACCATACCTTGCCACTTCATCCACTAATCCATTAATGCACAACATTTATTACAGTTTCCCCCCCATTCAATTATTGTATATAAATAAAGTAAAAGAGAACGTTGTATTGATCATTTACTTGTAAAACGGAGCGATTTTCTTTCTAATTTGATATTCCGAGTCAGCAATTGTCTTCAGCAACTGTATTCTGAGTTAGCAACTGTCACCCACCAGAAGCCATGACTAAGCAAGTAAGTTCTTCCTCAATCATTCATACCCCATTAATGGATGTCGAGCACGATATTTTTGATACCCTCCGTACCATTAAACACCTTCCATTGTATCAAAAGGTCATGCTGAACCACAAGAAATCTCCTATAGCCATGGCAATGGTTAGGTTAGGTGTCCTAGCTGCTTTTGTTCCCAAAACTCATTTATTTCCTGAATTTGTCTAATGGTTAGCCTCAACAATGTACCCTAAGAAATCTTTTGTAATGAACCAATCAGGGGAAAATCTTTTCCAAATAACTTCACAGCTAATACACCAAGCTTTGAATTATCCTGTATTAGGAAATTACACTGCTTTTTACTAAATAATCCCTAATTTCTTATTATGAAAACATGTCTCCTCAGGAGCTTTCCCATGTCACTTCTTTTTTACCCATGTCACTTCTTTTTTAGTTCCTACATCTGGTCAATTCTGCCTTGATGGCAATATTTTCTCTTTAAAAATTTTTGCAGTTGATATAAGATCTGTGTTGCAAATAATTGCTAAAATTCTAGGAAAGGAAGACTCCAAGCAAGTAGACAAAGTTGTGATGGGATTCTTCTCCTTAATGATGAGGCCTAATACAGTGCTAAACATCCCAACTTTTTGGGTAGAGGTTATCAATACTCAATTTATGACTTTACCTCTCACTGGTTCTTTCAAATTTCCTTCCGTCATCACTTATTTATTTTTGTATCATAATGTTGATAATTTCTCTAGTTTAGGGTTGAATGTGGTTGATATCAATAAAAAGAATGTGGTTGATATCAATAACTTCAAATTCAAAAACTCAACGTAAAACCCTTGGATCTGACTATAACTTCAAATTCAAGAAAATATCATATGAAGTGGGATTGTTATAAATTCTACACAAATTACAAGATTTCACCCCAAAAAAACTCGTACTTAGTTTCCAATTTCCACCTGCCCTTCTGCAAGTGTCATATGACAAGCAATATCCCCGGCAATATTTCTAAGCGTTAGTTGCGGCATCGATATCGGAATGTACTGAATGAGGTACGTATAGTAAAATAAACAGGCGTCAGATGGGGAGTGTAAGTAAACTTAAACGCATCAGATTAGGTCACCAATGTCGGCTGGTTGGCTGCGCCCAGTCACCGTCCCCTGTCACAGAAGATGGAACGCAACAGCACAGTATGTGAGTTGAATGACAAGAATGTTGACAGTCGACGACAGGAAAATTAAAAGTCGGCCTTCCCGTCATCACCCGACCCAAACACGGCATCCAGTCCTCCTAGATTTTACAGTCCGATAACCATCTCAACCACAATCTGCAGGCCTCCCCGGTGTAAGGAAGTTGAATGGTTGTTTTGCTCTGCAGGTCAGTGTAAGGAAGTTGAATGGTGTCCTGCTTTTTAAAAGTGAAGTGTGTGATGTAAGGTCAACCTTATAAATCCCTGTCCAGTGGCTGACCAGCCAGCGGACGTGAATGTAGAGAAGAACAGAGTACGTTGGGGTCGCGGAAGACAAGGAGGCGAACCCCAGAGATGTCGCTCAATTCAATATGATTGTTCTGCCACTCGACTGTATAATACTATACAATACCGCATACAATATTAAATATTGTGTACATAATGTTTGGGTTATCAATATTTGCCCCATCCTTACAACTTTCCTCCAACTTCAAAAAGATAAAACATAATTAGAGATTGGACTGACGCAGATCTCTGGACCTCACCTCCCTGCTTTCCGTGACTCCAACGTACACTCTGTTCTTCTTCACCCATAAGTTGGGGTGGCTGATTCTAAATCAGATGGGATTTTACGAGAAGTGGTGGGCCTTTGTAGCCACGGCTGTACATGTGACCACGGATCTTTTTATTTCCTTTCGATTTGATTAGTTGGGGGAATCGCATCGTACATCAAATAAATGTTACGTCTCTCACGAATATTGGTAGGGTACCATATCACATGGCCTCTGCCATGCATTTAATATGATCGATAATTGTCACTGTCCTTTTGGAGCTTGTACATGATGTACAAGGTTCAATCTCAGGAACAATTTGGTCTTTTAGGTGGACAGAAACTCAAAGGGATTTCGTTTCCAGATAGGAAACGATAGCAAGGACAAGGGAGATTTGATTGGACGAGGCATGGACTTCGATGGGTAAATTTGACTGGATTATATTAACAATGGAATTTGATGAATAAATTATTTGTTATGGGGTCATTTGGGTTATGGTATATGGGTGAGAGGAACAATCTATATAGCAAGTTAAAATTTCTAAATGAATATTTAATAATGAATAAAAAGAGGTAAGAATTTAAAATATTAAAGAAATTTATCTAAAATATTTATTTTGAAAATTTGAATTTCAAGTACATGATATATAAAATATAGAATTTGATAATTAAAGAATAATATAAATATATTTATTTATTTTATTTATTATGTTATTTAAAAGGACAATAATGGTAATGGTTTGATAAAGATATAGTTTATAAATTAAAAATGGTTGTATTTTCATTAAAAATGGTTTTTTTTCTAGTTGTGTGGTTTTATTCATTGTAGCTTGGTGTTATTGATTGTGAATTTTGAATCATATGATAAAATGAAATTTATGATGTTTCATGGATGAAAGGATTATGTTATGTGAATGATGTGTTCAAGTTATGGTGAATTGAACACTATGATTACATTTAGAGCCAACATTTTGGAGGTATTTCAACTAGAGACGCGTGCATTTTGATTAACGAATCATATAGTTTAATCACATTAAGACGTGGGAGAGGTAGTTGGTCTAGAAAACCAACATAATGAAACACAATTGTTGGAATAGGGGACATCTCTTGAGGAGTTATAAATACCCTCCCATTATATAATCAATGGGTGAGATGAATTGAAGAGACTTGATGACATAACCTTTAATGGAAAAAATAGGTATATTATGTAAACAACACTCCCAACATGTCAAAAGAACCATTATTTAATGAATGGATAGAAATGGAAATAATCACAATTTTTTGCAATCACTGTGATAAGTAGAAAATGAAGTTAATTCGATAAAAAAAAGGGTCATTTTCAAGGGATCACTTTGGGGACACATATTAACATGGCATCTTAAATGTGAGAAGCAATTGCACATTTTCAATACAAGGCCAAAAGTTTAAGATTAAAATATTTTTGTACATATATCACTCAAATTAAAAAACCATCAACTTTCACACGACTTAGGGAGATGAAATGAAGGGAGAGGTAAAACACCTTACATGATAATGCCCAATTTAGAAACTTGATTGGGTAGCTTAGGTATGATGTATGGAAGTACATAAAATATATCAGTTCATCATAATGTCACTTACTACAATTCAAACATATATAAATATGACCTAACCCAAAGTGTTACAAAGACTTAATACATACAACCATTCAAATAGAAGGAGAAAAGCTCACTATAACAAACAAAAAAAGAAGGAAAAAGAAAAAGAACATGTTGAAAGAATGGAAAATTTGGAGGAAAAAATGAATAAGATTAAAGAAGTAAAACAACATGAACCCATGACAAGACAATATTAAAGATTCAAGGAAAATTTGATGGGAGATACAAATTCAAGGAAGATGACTAGCTTCAATTTATATCGAACCCATAACACAATGAAACACTTGTGGAAGAAGTGCCCCAAGAGTTCAAGGAACCAATAAGGACCTTACAAAATTAGGTACCCAAAAGAGAACAATAGAAGAAATTATAAAATTAGGGATTCAAACAATGGTGAGATTATAGCTTATACATGGCATAGGCATATCCTAAGCTTAATGACTAGACATTTTTAAGAGGAACAATAATATGGAAATGTTATGTTTGTGGTGCATCAGAACACACAACAAACAATTGCATTTTCACCATATCGGGAGTCATAGTATGTTTGTTGCGCGCTAGGTAACCACAATTTTTTTTTTTACTAAAGGAGCTTTCAGAAAGAAGCTACAAGATAATATAGATTAGGAAACAATGGAAGATTAATGAATCCTTAGTCACAACCATCAAAAGACCATAGGGATACAATAAAAATCAATCTAATATAATGGATAATATATATTTTGAAGTACAAAAGGAAGTATACAAGAAATTCATCCTTGTAATTAGGGATTTGATAACAAAGGAGAAAAAAAAATCAAGAAGGGAACGAAGTAAAAATTCAAGACTTGGTTGAATAGTTGAAGTGATACCTAAAGAAGATTAAGGACTTCTTTGAATGTCTTCTAAACATTGATGAAGCTCAAGAAAGTAACTTGAATGAAGTTCAAGAGCATACAATTAACTATATTTTTCAGAAGGAATTACAAATACCTACAATAACGATGGGAGAAGACATTCTAAGCATAGTAGTAGGCTCAAGTATGGAGATTAGCCTCATTTCCTTAGTGTTAGGAGGAACTAGGTAGATCACTATTAGAACAAAGAAAAATTGAGATAAGGGTAGTCAACTATATGACATACACGCCCTTAGGAAGGATGACAATAGTGAAAAACTAGTACATGTGAAGACATTGGTTGCGTATGTATTGAAATTACCTAAGGAAGCATACAATATGTTATTTGGGAGACCATGGATCTATGCCATGAGAGGCATGATTTTAATTGAAAAGAAAACTCTTATATTTAGAAAAGGTAGAAGAAAATTTGAAATACTAGTAGACAAAACAAGGGAAATAATAGAAGTAGAAACAAATGGCAAGCATAGAGATGAATCATTGAGATCACCCCTTGAATTAGAGAACCTATATCTTATGAAAAAGAGGAGGAACAAAATATTGATGAGCATGGTGTACTACACATGGAAGTCTCATTAAGGGAGGAATCAAATCAACTGTTGCAAAAGTGGGCATAGGGAAACCATGAAGTTTACTCCAAATACATTAAGGAAATATTTAGAATTGAAGAAGCTGAGAAAATTAAGAAATATGAGTGTAGGGTGAACCCATCTACACTTTGTAAGAAAATTTGAGAAGAATACCAAATTCTTATCCAACAGAGAATAATACAATAATTCACTTACACTCTCAAAAAAATACCTTTTTAGTAGTGGTGGATATATTTTTCATCATGATCACTCGTGACATGGGAACAAATAAGATCACTCTATCTGCGTTAATTTCAAAAGACAAGGGAAAAAAATTGTGGTTATTATGTGGTAGTAATATTACAATATTACACCACTTAAGACACCTAATCCACATTAAATAGAAGTACATAAATAACCATGGAACTCTAGAAAAAATATTAACACATATCATACCTACACTTGCATTAATTGACGAGTTTGCATATAAATAGTATTATCATCAAGAAAATATATAAGTAGCAACAAATTATAATGCTATGTGGAAAAATTCTAAGAAAAATTAGATAAAAAACTCATTGATGAAAATCCCACACTCCAATGTCTATTAACTAAGATTCACCAATTTAGAAGAGAACCTGATGCATAATAGAATGATATTTTATATATTAGTAGAAGAAAAGGAAAATGGATACTAGACCAAAATACAAAGGAATGATTTGGCAAGGGAGAATAACACATCAACAAATAAATAAAATAAAAAAATAGAAAATGACAATTTAAAAGGACAAGTGTGACAGAAAAGGGGAAGAATCTAGGTATGTCGAAATAGAAAACTAGTGAGATGAAAAAATAGTGCCCAAGCACTAGCACCAGAGCACATGAAATCGCCAACGAGAAAAACACCAATGAAGAAAATGACAACAAATCCCCCCCATGAATGTGGCACACAAAAACGTCAATGCGAGCCTCACCAACAGAAATAGATAGATGACCACAAAAAATCAAACTCAATGGATGAAAGAAGGTAGCACAAACCAGAGGGTGTCGACCGTTAGGGTTCCAGTCATCTTAAAAGAAAAGAACTAATTATAAAAGGCATGAATAATATCTGAGATAACAGAAATGAATAGGTTTAATCTATTGTAATGCCTAAGCAGAAGAATGGAAAATTAAGAACCAGAGGATGTCAACCGTTAGCGTTCCAATCATCTTAAAAGAAAATAACTAATTATAAAAGGCATGAATAATGTCTTAGATAACATAAATGAATAGGTTTAATCTATTGTAATGTCTAAGCAGAAGAATGGAAAATTAAGAACCAGAGGGTGTCGACCGTTAGCATTCCAGTCATCTTAAAAGAAAAGAACTAATTATAAAAGGCATGAATAATATCTGAGATAACAGAAATGGATAGGTTTAATCTATTGTAATGTCTAAGCAGAAGAATGGAAAATTAACTATATGCATATGTTTTAGAAAGTTAAAACCAATAATGATTAAGGATCCCTTACTAGCACCCTTTTCAAAGGAAATCCTCCTACAGGTAATAAGAAACGATACTACGCATTTTTAGATTGGCATTTGAGATATAAGTACGTGTCAGTTAAAAAATGGACCTTCCTTTGTCAATGACATTTGTAATGAAATGATATGCTAGTGCAGCGTACAAAAGATAATTTGGAGAAGGATAATAATCTCTGCCCTGTGGCACATCTGGAAATGGCGAACCTATATCATTTTCAACGATTCAAAAATGGCCAGCTCAGAAATCTTTTTTAAAATCTTTGATGCTTATGAAGCCCTTCCACAGAAAGCTATCATCCAAAGAAGGGGTGAATCCTCTGATCAATCTTTGGAGAAATCTCCCTTCCCAAAGGCGTTTTTCGACGGTGCTGAACAACAAGGCTCATGTGGCTGTGGCATCCTGATCATGGTAGATGAAAACACTCAGTTCTCCATTCACTGGAACGGGGGGAGAGGTTCTAATAGTAAAGCGGAGGCCATGGCCCTCGCAGGGTTATTAAAATTTTTCCTCTTCCTTAATCTATAGCATGTTTCGATTTTTGGGGATTCGAAGGTTATGGTTGAATACATCTCTGGTAAGAACCATATTGCAGTACCACATTTGATTGGCTCGATGGGGAGGATCAGGTTCTTCTAGGACTCCATGATTGGAGGTTCTATTCACCATATCCGCAGAGACAAAAATTATCTGGCAGACTCACTGTCTAAAACAGGACTACAAGATACTACAAGTTTTTGGTTTTTGCAAGTTCAATCCGAGGGAGTAAGCTATCATATCCAAGATTTTATTATGTCGGATTTTTAGTTTTATTTATGTTTTCTTCACAAGTTTCCATGGACGCGTTTCTGATCTATATGTGGTTGTTTTCTCTTATCTTATGTTTATGGATGGTGTATATGACACTTCTGAACATCCTTATGTTTCTTGTTTTCTCTATGAACACATGTTTGTTTTTGGTTAATCTTTGAACTTTATATCCCTCATATAATAATATTCAGCTTTTTCATTATGGAAAAAAAAAAGAGACTTTTACTTACAAAAGAATGTTATTTCTTCTCGTAAATGGAGTGGAATTCTTTTCAAAATTTGTCGTGGATATTTTCAAATTTTCATTCACAAACCCATGAAAGTATACCATGATAGTTTTTTTAAAAACCATGCCATAAATTTGAGGATGACTCTTAATAAATGCAGAGACACAATTTTTTTCTTAAATCTAGAAAAAAATCTAGTTCTTACAACCTTTTTGGCAAGTTACTTAGAGATATAGTTTCAAACGGAAATTATGTTTTTGATATACTCATAGAAAGTAGAAGTTAGAAAAAAACTAAAACCACCTATAAACCCTTCCAAGGTTAAATCTTCTTAGGCCATACAAATATGGTGTAGAAAATTTGTAAAAATGATTTCAAGCTCTTCTATTTGAATAGTTACCTAAAAAAAAGAAAAATCATTTCAAAGGATATTAAAGTGTTAATGAGAATTTGAAGAACTCAAGGACAAGATTATGAAAACATCTATCTTAAAGTTCCTCACACTTTCATGTACAATGGACATTATGTATAAACATTGGGCTATCCCAACACAACTATAGAACAAGAAAAAAGGATGAATTATCCCATGTACTAATGGGAAGGAAAACCTCCATAACCAAGAAGAATTAAAATAACGTAAAAAGAAATTTCGTGGGTGTGATTTATTATTTAAAATGTGTGGGAATTATGTACTAGAGAATTAAGTTTATTTTTACATAGATCACCTAACATTAGAGTACATTTTGAACAAACCAATTTTAGAAAAGAAGAATAAGTATATGACTAATGTCATTTCAAGAATATGATTTTGAAGTCATTATCAAATGAAAAAAACCACATGTGGGATTAGACTATCTATCAAGGATAAAATATGGAAATAAAATAAAGCAAGCAAATATTTTCCTAATATAAAAGGTATTGAGCTATTCAATGGATTTTTCAATGATTTTTTTCCTTGTAAGATTAGGCCTGATGTTACTATCAAAAATATGTACATAGGTAATTATCACAAGCTACTGTTCTACCACTTGGGAAAGTAGAGCAATAACATAAGTTTCAAATTCTATGATTGCATATCTCATAGGCTACTAGATTGTTTTTCAAATTGAAAAAAGACCCGGGAAATAAACTAAACCAGAAGATAATAGACATTACAACGGCAATTCCATTGGGGCCATCCTAACATGATCCTAACACAATTATAGAACAAGAAAAAGGGATAAATTATCTTGCATACCCATTGGAAGGAAAACCCCTATAACCAAGAAGAATTAAAATAATGTAAAAAGAATTTTCTTAGGTGTGATTTATGATTTATAAATGTTTGTGAATTATGTACTATAGAATAAGTTCATTTTTACATAGATCCGCTGAAATTAAAGTACATTTTGAACAACCAATTTTGGCAAAGAAGAATAAGCAGATGAGTAATGACATTTGAATAACATGATTTTGAAGTCATTTTCAAATTGAAATAACCACATGTGGGATTAAACAATTTATCAAGAATAAACAATGGAAATAAATGAAAACGAACAATATTTTCCTAATACAAGAGATTGAGATATTTTAAGGATTCTCCAACATTTTTTCCCTATAAGATTAGGCCTTTTATATTACTGTAAAAAAGATACACCTAGATAATTATCACATACTACTATTCTACCACTTTGGAAACTAGAGCAGTGGTACAAGTTTCAAATTTTATGATTGTGTATCTATACACTACTAGCTACTAGACTATTTTTCAAAAAAAAAAAAATATATATATATATATATATTATATATATAATATATATATGAATGAAAAATATAAATAAAAATCATGAAATAAACTAAATCAGAGGATAATATACATGGCAGTAATAGTGCCATTGTGGTCATCCTAACTCAACTATAGAATAAAAAAAGGGACGAAATATCCCATGTGCCAATTGGAAGGAAAACCTTTATAACCAAGAAGAAATAAAATAATGTAAAAATAAAATTTCTAGGTGTGATTTATGGTTTACAAATGTTTGGGAATTATGTACTAGACAATAAGTTCATTTTTACATAGATCATCTCACATAAAAGTACATTTTGAACAAACCCATTTTAGTAAAGAATAATAAGTAGATGACTAATGTTATTTCAAGAATATGATTTTGAAGTCACTGTCAAATCAAAAAAATCACATGTGGGATTAGACCATTTACCAAGAATAACGAATCGAAATAAAAGAAAATAAACAAATATTTTCCTAATACAAGAGGCATTGAGAAATTTGAAGGATTTTACAAAGTTTTTTTTCCCTATAAGATCAAGCATTTTATATTACTATTAAAAAAATTTACATAGATAATTATAACAAACTATTGGGCTACCACTTGGGAAACCAGAACAATGGCATAAGTTTAAAATTTTATGATTGCATATCTCATAGGCTACTAGAATGTTATCCAAACTGAGAAAAGAACTAGGAAATAAACTAAACTAGAAGATAATAAACATGGCAATGATAGTGCCATTATATATTTTTTTCGTGAAACATTTCTTTCACTTAATAATTAATCAATTGGAGATTCCAACGGGTTCGGTGACTATGGCTCACTGTTAACATCCAACGAAGAAAAGTCAAAGTTTGCTAATTTCCTAGTCATAGTTAAATCTTTCTTGTTAAGCCTATTCACTTTGTCCATTCGTTAATCCATGCAAATTATCATTTCTTGTTGACTGTCTACTCTATCTATAAGCACTCTACCCATGAGAGTTTTAGTATGCCAATGTAGCTTGATAGTTCACATGTAGGAGGAAAAATGAGCTCTGTAAGAGTTTCCCACATAAACAATCCACTCCTCGGTATCCTGATCAACCTTCCTATCAAGAATGAATCTTCTAGCCTATCTAACTTGGTCTTCAACATCAAAAATCACTCTGTCAACTACTTCAAGAATGATATCGTTGTATCTGGCTATAAAAATGTGAGTCGTTGTTTGAACATGTGTCTAACTAATAAAGGGAGGAGATATATTGATGTTAGCAATGGGGCCAAGATGCCCTCTCTTTCCTCCATAATTATTAGAGGAGAAGCGAGGTCTAGTCGGGAGGAAATGAAGGTGGAATACAAAGAGAGGGAGGGTGGATTTGTTGCTAGTGAAGACGTTGAGTGAAGATATAGTGGATAAATCATAGGTGTACCAGGAGAAAGAGCAATAAAGGTAGTAGGCCAATAGGGTTAGGAGAGTCCGAGAAAACCTAGGCTTAATCAAATCAAGTAGAGAGAGACCAACAAGGTGAAGGTAAAGACATTTAGGAAAAAAAATCAAATGGGAGATTGAAAGAAAAACCCACATAAAATTAAAACCCCAAGGATGGGAGGAAAAACCAGAAAACCACTAACCTAGGGCTCATACAAAATGTCGAAAACAAGAAGTTCATTCGTGAAGCACTATTCAAAACAAAGATAAATATGATTTCAAACCTGAAATTCTTTAGTCAAGTCTCCAATGAACCAAGGGTAATGAGCTTCATGCTATTAAATATACAACTTGTAGAAAAACCTATAGATTTATAAGTTCATTTAATCTACTAAAACAAGAGACGAGAATCTACTTCTACTCTCTACATCGGAAGCCCATAAACATCGAGCAAACAATAATCAATAGAGGAAGAGATTCAAAGGCACATAACACAATAAATATCTGGGGAAAGGCACAACTCAAAACCCCACTATCTGTTTTGTATCCATCCAAGAAATCAAGATGAAATTACAATCCTTGTTCTCTCTAGAACAATCCCAACACTCAGCAAATTCAATCTCTAACTCGTAAGCAAGCTTAAGGCCAAAGCTTAGCCAATTCACAAGCTCTCCATGTCTCTATTTCAATGTTTAATTCCTATGAAGGATAGCTTGTATTTCAAGGGAAATAAAGCCTCTAAAAATAACACAATCCCTCAAGGATCAATTCCTGAATGCATGCACTATTAATGAAACTCAGAAAAATCTAAAACAAATAGTACACCGTCCCTGGACTCTAGTCTCAACTGGGTCTTTCTCAGAACCAGCATACATGAGTTTCTGATGGTGGAATCTTCAGTTAACTAGAGTAGCACTAATTAGGTCACTAGTGTCCCAACTAACTGTTTATTCACTATTAGTTCCTGAAACTGATTGGAACTAATTCAACTAGACTTAACTCAATAAATTGAGTTAATTAATTACAACTCATTCATAACTCATCCTAAACTCCTATAAGTTATGGAGAACATATACATGTCTTCTAAAAGGCTTCCAATTCGAATTTCCTAAATTAATTAAGTTAATTAAACTTAATTAACTATTTTCAAATTGCTATGAGAAAAGAATTATATTTTAATTCATAGTTTAATTCAAGGACAAATTAAATCGGAATTTCTTGTTGCCATTTCTCAACACAATTGACAACCATATCTAAGCTTGCAGGCAACAAAGGCTTCATTGAGAAACTGACATTGACCCTCCCTCTCTTTAAACTAGTGTATTCCATAAATGGTAACTATGAAAAATCACTTAAGAGGTCACATGGAGTGATTGTTTATGACACAGTAGAAAACATGAAGAGCATCAACCAACTCATTTGTAACCTTCTCCCACCACTCTGTCTCATGATAGTTAATTGAATGCCTAATAGTTTCTATGATTGTCTCCAAGATGCTTCTATAAGGTGGATTCAGGACAAATTGTCCTTCCTTGGATTCCCACATGACGAAAACAATCATTGCAATCTCTCATGAACTAACTAGCTTCTCCATCAGCTGTGAGTGTACTATGTTACATGCAAAACATGGATTTTGTATATGCAAAACTTTGTAGTTAAGAGGGATATATTATTTGCTCCCTATACTACTAGTGTAACCCCTTATTGTTATTACTACAACCCCCTTATTGTATTATTGTGCCCATATAGTCCCCATGTTGTTATTATTATGCCCCATAGAAGCTCACTATTGGTATTGTTGTTCCCCTACAATATTATTGTTATGTAGGCTCTGATTATATTGGGACGCCTTAGACTCCTATATATAGAAAGGAGGTCTTGTCATTTGTATCATCCAAGAATTTTTCATTTGTGTAATGTAAAGGAGGTTTACCCCTTGAAGAGGCTGATTTTTATGTTGTTGATCTATCTTTTCTATCTTTTTGTGAGTTGGTTTCATAACATTTGGTATCGGAGCTTTGGATTCTAGGGTTTTGCTGCTCCAGACAGGTCATCGTGGAAGTTTCACTATAACGTTTTCTCTACGAAGTTTCTGAAGCTAAAAAAAAAAACCCCATTTGAGCTGAAATCGTTTTGAATCTCGGGTCTGAATTTCAGATCTTGTCTCACTATATTTTCGGAGATATGATCTGAGGACTTGCAAGATCTAGAATTCCATCTCAAATAGCTCATCGTGGCATTGTCGCTATAATTTTTTTTCTACGAAGGTTAAAACTATGAAATTAAAACCCATGTGAGTCGAAATATTGATGAAGCTCAGGCCTAAATTTCAGATATTTTTTCACTACATTGTCAGAGATATGGTCCAAGACATTTAGGGTTTTTGTAGCCTCCCAAATTACATCCCAAATAAGTGACCTTGGGAAAATCATCATAACTTCCTCTTTGAGCATTAGATTGAAGTTTCGTAAGACGTTATAGAAAGCGGATAGAATGTACTTTTCTATGTATCATTTTTAGGTTTGAAGGTAGAAATAATGACATGTGGAACTTCGTACAAGTTCGCTTTACTAAAAAAGTATATAATCAGGTCATCTTGGGAGATTGGACATAACTCTTTCTTGGAGAATCCAATTTCGATAAGACTAGTGGAATTGGAAAGAGGAGATAGAGGGACATCACAGGTCACAATTTCAAATCTTGGAGATCCAAATGTTCAGAGATACAATAGATTCAAAATCGCGCTCCTAAAAGCAAGAAAAAGAGTGACTCGAATCAAGAAAATAGAAACACCTAATAAGAAAAATTGGAGGGATGATTTGAAGAATGTGATCGAAGATATGATCAATAAGATAAATGGTATAGAAGAAAAATTGAATGAAAACATGGAAGATTTGAAGAAATAGATGGAAGGTTTGAAGGAAGGTGGGACAAAGTCACTACAAGAAAGACTTCCTAATCCCGAAAAGGTAGTAGAGAAAAATCGTGATGAGAACAAAAGAAATGTTAATCATGATTTCATAGACTCTAACATTGGATTGAAGACCCACCATATTCGAAATATAGATATGAGGAAATTTGATGGCAAGGATCCAGTAACTTGGATACTACAGATTGAGAAATATTTTGATCTACATGATGTGCAACAACCACAAAAGGTATGCATTGCATCTTTATATTTAGAACCCAATCAGTTTGTATGGTATAGAGGGATTTCTTCTCGTAACAAATTTTCACCAGGTCAATTTTCATGGAGGAAATGATAGCACATTATGAGAATACAAAGGGTAACACCTTATTTAGCCAATTAATAAATCTCAAACAAAAGGGTTCAATGACAGAGCACATTGAGGAGTTCTAAACATTGAATATAAGGGTAAATGATATTCCAGAGAAGCATAGGATGAAGTCTTGATAGGGACTTTAAATGATAACATCCAACATGAGGTTCTCCTTTGGGAACTTGATTCATTGGAGAAGGCATACAGGCTGGCAAGAAAAATTGAAAGCAAAATTATGGCAACAAGGAATCCTACCACTCATAACTATAAAGATGGAAGTGTTGTTGCTCCTATCCTTTCACAACCTACAAGGTTGACACCACAACAATTGGAAGAAAAAAGAGAAAAAGGGCTTTTTTACAATTGTGATAGAAAATACACTAAATGTCATAAGTATGCTGAGAAGAAACTAATTTACATAGATGAGGAAGAGGAGCAAGAAAAGGAACAAGAAACGTCAAAAGAAGAGGATATACACCAGGAACCAATCCCATAGAAAGAAGAAATAAATCTGACCATATCTTGTAACGCATTGACAATAATTACCACTCAAACTCTCAATATAGAAGGGCATATCAAGAAGAAAAAGGTAAAATTGTTGATTGATTCAGGTAGTACCCATAATTTTATTCATTGTAAGATAGCCAATGAATTGAATTGCTTCCTATATCCAACACTAGAGTGTCAAGTAATGGTTGCAAATGGAGGAACCATAAATTGCTTTGGAAAGTGCAATAATATCAACCTATCCATGGGAGAATATGTCTTGAATAGTCCAATTCTTTCCATTCTAGTGGCTGGTGCAGATGCTGTACTAGGAGTCCAATGGCTACAATCTTTGGGTACGATAGCTTTTAATTTTCAAGAACTTTTCTTGAAATTTTTTTGGGAAGGAAAAGAAGTTGAATTAAGGGGTATCACAAGGAAACAAGAATATAATAAGCTCTAACAACATGAAAAAGCTTCTAAAGAAATAACAACATGGCATAATTGTAAAATTATGTTCACTAGAGGTTCCCACATCAAAATCATCTATTTCTCCAGACCTCCAAAATGTTTTAAACAATCATTACAAGGTATTTGTGACTGCCAAAGGCCTCCCACCTATTCGTGGTCATGATCATGCTATTGATTTGATTCCAAGAATTTTTCCCCAAATATCAGGCCTAATAGATATCCATATGCCCAAAAGAGTGAAATTGAACGTATGGTTGCAAAAAAACTAGATGTTGGTGTAATTCAACCTCGTTAAAGTTTTTTCTTTGCTCCAGTGGTATTGGTACACAAGAAGAATGGATCATGGTGCATGTTTTCGGATTATAGGGAGCTCAACAAGCTTACTATTAAAGATAAATTTCTCATTCCTTTCATTAATGAATTATTGGATGAATTACATGGACCAATTTACTTTACCAAGTTGGATCTTCGTTTAGGATATCATCAAATCAAAATGAAGACTGAAGACATTCCAAAAACAACGTTTAGAACTCATGAGGGTCATTATGAATTTTTGGTCATGCCTTTTGGCCTTACAAATACACCTTATACTTTTCAAGGTTTGACAAATTCAATTTTCAAACCCTTCCTTAGAAAATTTGTGTTAGTATTTTTTGATGATATACTAATCTACAACAAGTCTTGGAATGATCATGTTCAACATGTTGACAGGGTGCTCAAACTATTGGAGGAGAAACAATTATATGCAAAAATCTCTAAATGTTTCTTTGGAGTACAAGAGGTGGAATATTTGGGTACTCAGTTAATTCATAACTCATCTTATCATCCTTTATCTGATGAGTAAACTAAGATAGTGAACAAATGTTTGGAAGGATATCTTCGTTTCTTTGTATCTAATAAACAGACACAATGGATCAGGTGGTTTCCTCTGGCTGAATTGTGGTATAACACTTGCTTCCATACTACAGCAAAAATGACCCCATTTATGGCACTTTATCGATATCATCCGCTGTCCATCACATCATATTTAAAAGAAAATTCTAAGGTTAAAGCAGTGGAAGATCACATCGAGCATCAACAATAAGTTCTCAAACTCTTAAAGGATAACTTCACTTTGGTGCAGAATAGAATGAAAAACAAACAAATCAACATTGCCGTGAAAGAAGTTTTGATGCAGGTGACTGGGTATTTCTACGACTTCAACTAAACAAAAAAATGTCCCTCAAGCAAGCTAAGAAGAATAATAAATTATCACCAAAGTATTATGGTCCGTACAAGATTGGTACTATGCCATACAAATTGGAGGTTCCTTCATCTTCCCGAGTGCACCTAGTTTTCCATGTTTCATGCTTAAAGAAGGTTATAGGTGAGAAGATCCCAGTTTAAACAATATTTCCAGAACTTAATGAGGACAAAAAAATCATATTGGAATCGGAAGCAGTTACAAAACCAAGAAACCGACAACTACGAAATCGATCAATTTTATAGTATCTCATCAAGTGGAAGAACTTACCCGCTGAAGATTCCACATGGGAGGATGAAAATTTTATAAAGAAACATCCAGAACTACCCAACGATTGATGACAATATTTTTTTATGGACAGAGGCATGTTAAGTCCCTATACTACTAGTGTAACTCCTTATTGTTATTAGTACAACCCCCTTATTGTATTAGTGTGCCCATATAGTCCCCATGTTGTTATTATAGTGCCCCATAGAAGCCCACTATTGTTATTGCGGTGCCCCTACAATATTATTGTTATGTAGGCTTTGATTGTATTGGGACCCCTTAGACTCCTATATATAGAAAGGAGGTCTTGTCATTTGTATCATCCAAGAATTGTTCATTTGTGTAATGTAAAGGAGGTTGCACCCTCGAAGAGGCTGATTTTGAAGTGGTTGGTCTATCTTTTCTATCTTTTTATGAGCTGGTTTCATAACACACACACACACATATATAGTTTAAAGTTAGTTTTTGAATGCATGAATGGACTAAAAGTATTGTAAATCTCTTTGGGGACTTGGACAATGTAAAATATGCTATTTAACTTGCAATTCCAACAAATTGAGACAAAATTAACTGAAAAACATAAATCAAAATGGACGAAAATGTAAAATAGTGAGATTACTTGTAATGTTTTAACCATAAGAAATTATTTTTTCCAAATGTTTTTCTATAAATATATACATAGTTTTTTTAAACCATCCTATATATATATATATATTATATATATATATATATATATAATTGCAATATTTTATTTATGATCTACATTGATTTTTTCTTTTTAATTTTTTAAATGTCACATGGTCAATTTTATATCAAAATTCAAAAAATTACACCTCTCTCTTATTAGAAAGTCACAAGTCACTTAATAATTCTAATTACTTTTTATTTTTGAAAAAATTATTTTATGATGGTTAACTTTAAAATACTTTTTTCTTACTTTCTCTATATATATACATACGAAGTTGATATTAAAATATATTAGCTAACATAGATATTCAAATTGCTTATTTAAATTTTCTATTAATTTTTTTTTTTAAATATAAGAATTGTGCATCTTCCTCATACTCAAAGTAAAAATATAAGATTTTTTTTATATGAACAATTTGCTCTTTTGTCAATATATCGTTTTTAAAGAAGCACGCATAAAAGAGACTCGATTTGACATTGGATCCCTATTGGTAGAAAGAACATACCAGGAAAAAAATCTCTATTGGGACATAATCAGTTAAATAAGGATTCGTTATCACTATTTCATAACAATGTAAGGCAAGTATTGCAGTTCAAAACGTGATAATGTTATTTCCCTACACATATTCTTTAAGGAAGCTAATGAAAAATGATTTATTTAGCATTATCATTTTCCAACGTCTTCAAGGGTAGTGTATGATACTATCTAATATTTGGTTAGGGTGTGGTACGTGTGAGAGGAATAATCTAGATAACAAGTTAAAGTTTCATTTAATATACGGAAACCCATAGTTTCATTTAATTTATGAAAACTTTGATCCTAATTTTTTTTTGCTTTAACATGTGTATGAAGGAAGGTTCTGTATTTTAAGTGAACTAAATAGGTTGTATAATTTTGATTATATTATATTTACCAATTATTGTCTAAGAAGATCATAGATTTTGTGTTTTATATTATAAGAATAGTAAAAAAAAATTGTTGTTTTTTTTTAAATTATGTGGAAAAAAGTTTTATTATTCTTAAAATAAACTTTTGGTGGTTTAAGTTTATAGATTTAGTTTGTCTTTTTTAAATTTCTTTCTATATTTGTGATGTGGGGTATTTGGTTAGAGAGAAATATAGTTCTTTTTCAAAATGATGTTGTATACTAAACAGTAATTGCACATAATTCTAGAGTTGCTTTTTAGAACGGTCAAGCCCTTCAAATCAAAGAAGACAATAATTATAAGGGAGTTAGTGCTATCCAAAGAACTATATGAGATTTTTGTGATGGTGCATGTCAAAGGAAAAATTGTGGGGATGGAATTGTCATTCTATTACATCATAATGTGGCTTTAAAATATAAGTTGGGCACTGGAAATGGTATGAACTTTGTTGCTGATTTGATTGCTCTTGCTCTGTGGTGTACTTTGTAGTTGGATTTGTGGAACCAGGTGAAGGTTTTTAAGTTTATTGATGAGTCCAAAATAATATTGGATTGGTTCAATGGAAAGGTGGATCTTAGTCTTTGAGTTGGAATCATGAAAAAGAAATATCTGACAATTACAACAACAATTTGATGATTTTCAAATCCTTTACTATTATAGGAAGCATAATGTTCTAATGGATCTGCTCTCAAAGAAAGCTTTACTTTTGAATGTTGGGATTTGTACTTTTTCACAATTCACCAATGTTGTTTTATCTTGAATCTTTTTCTTTAATTTCTTTAAGCTTTATTTTCGAGAGACCAAGTTAGTCATTCTTCTTTATGTATGATTGAAGCATATTTTGAATACTAAAACAAAATATTTATTAAGAAATCAAATAAATTGCAGCTTTTAATTTCTTATATATATATATAATATTTTTAGATGTTATCAAGGTTGAAAAATAATATTTATACGTTCAAAAAATTTATTTATTTGTTAATTTTATTGTAATTTTATATTTTAATATAAAATTATTAAAACATAAATAAATTTATAAGGAAATTGTAATAAAATTTACAATATTTTAAAAAACAGTTTTATAAGAATATTTTTTTAATTTTTTTTTTTAATAAAGATATTTTAATTTTTTTAATTATTTGAAATGATAAAAAATATAGTTAACATAGATTTATATTAGATTATTTCAAGGTTTGATAGATTAGAAGTTAAGATGGATTTGAAAATTCTTCATAATATTTTAATGTGATATACATAACATACATATTTTATCTTTTTGAATTTGAACTTGTATACTATTGAAAAGAATCAATTTTTTCTTAACCATTAAAACTACTCAAACTTATGCTAACTAAATTAAAAATATGAATCATTATAACATCTTCCATATAATATAAGTAATGTGAATAAAATCAATATTAATATATATATATATTTTTTTTTCATTTTATTAAAATAAAATACTTTATTAATTTAAAATTATACTATGAAATATCCCATAGTACTATAACAAGCTTACCAATCTAATAAATAAAAATAATAAAATAATATATATTAGATCTCATGTAACATTTACATCAATTTTAATACTAGATTATTAAATTCCATTAAAAAAAAAAACAAACAAACAAACCAATATTAGATATAAGAAAAATTAATAGAAACTCTACCTACTGTACTACTATGCTTTTTTTTAATGAAAATTTTATATTATGCCGAATTTGTATCAATTCCAAGTAATTTGATATTACAATTTTAAATCCAAAAAGTTATCAAATCCCAATCCAAGAGTCTTACATCAAAATCAATGCAAATTGTGTATCAATTCCAAGTAATTTGATATTATCTTTTTTGTCCAAAAAGTTATCAAATCCCAATCCAAGAGTCTCACATCAAAATCAATGCAAATTCTGTATCAATTCCAAGTAATTTGATATTACATTTTAGTCCAAAAAGTTATCAAATCCCAATCCAAGAGGGCAACCAATAAATCCCATGTTATCGGGCTTTAAATGAAAGGCCGTTGTATATGCCCACTGTTCGATTTTGCTAAGGCTGAAATCTCATCGTTGGATTTTGCTAAGGCTGAAATCGAACAGTAAACATATACAACCGCCGTTCATTTAAAGCCCCGATATCATGGAAATATGGCTAACCATCCAAGAATCTCCCATCAAAATCAATGCAAATTCTGTATCAATTCCAAGTAATTTGATATTAATTTTTTAGTCCAAAAAATGATCAAATCCCAATCCAAGAGTCTCACATCAAAATCAATGCAAATTCTGTATATAACCTTTGATTCTACAATAACTTCAAATCCAAAAACTGAACGTAAAACCCTTGGACCTGACCATAACTTCAAATTCAAGAAAATATCATATGAAGTGGGATTGTTACAAATTCTACACAAATTACAATATCTCACCCAAAAAAAACTCGTACTTAGTTTCCAATTTCCACCCGCCCTGCAGGCTGCAAGTGCCGTATGACAAGCGATATCCCCGGCCATATTTCGAAGCGTTAGTTGCGGCATGGATATTGGAATGTACTGAATGAGGTACGTATAGTAAAATAAGCAGGCGACATGGAAAGTATACGGTTATGTAGCAGCCGCTGTTGACCATTGAGAAGCGTCAGATGGGGAGTGTAAGTAAACTTAAACGCATCAGATTAGGTCACCAATGTCGGTTGGTTGCCCGCGACCAGTCACCGTCCCCTGTCACAGAAGATGGAACGCAACAGTACAGTATGTGAGTTGAATGACAAGAATGTGAGAAGCATTGACAGTCACAGCATACAATATTAAATATTGTGTGACTCGGGTCAATTCTTATTTTCAACACTATTGAAATATAAATGTTTCTGATATGTAAGGGGAATAGGGGTTGCCTTGCTGCTAACATGCCAAAGTCAACTTTGAGAGAAATATAAATGCAAAAACAACCCCTATTCCCCTTGCATGTCAGACTGCATTTATATTGCAGTAGAGTTGGAAATAAAAATCGCCCTCACTCGATATATACTATTTGGGTTATCAATATTTGCCCCACTCTTACATAAATAAAACATAATGGGAGATTGGAATGACGCAGATCTCTGGACCTCACCTCACTGCTTTCCGCGACTCGAACGTACACTCTGTTCTTCTTCACCCATGGCGATGCCTTCACCCACAAGGTGGGGTGGCTGATTCTGAATCTGATGGGATTTTTACGAGAAGCGTGGGCCTTTGTAGCCACCACTGTACATGTGACCGCGGATCTTTTTATTTCCTTTCGATTTGATTCGTTCGGCAAATCTCGTCGTACATCAAATAAATGTTACGTCTCTCACGAATATTGGTAAGGTACCATATCACATGGCCTCTGCCATGCATTTAATATGATCGAGAATTGTCACTGTTCTTTTGGAGCTTGTACATGATGTACAAGGTTCAATCTCAGGAACAATCTGGTCTTTTAGGTGGACAGAAACATTGAACAATGTGGTCTTTTAGGTGGACAGAAACTCAAAGGGATCTCGTTTCCAGATAGCAAGGACAAAGGAGACTTGATTGGAGGAGGCATGAAATATGCACATATTTTAGAAAGTTAAAACCAATAATGATTATGGATCCCCTACTAGCACCCTTTTTAAAGGAAATCCTCCAACCGGTAATAAAAAGCTATACCTACTCATTTTTAGATTTCCCTTATTAGCACCCTTTTTAAAGGAAATCCTCCAACCAGTAATAAGAAACGATATCTACTCATTTTACATGGTTACCAATAAATCCTAGGCTATCGGAATGAACGGCAGCCGTATATGCCCACCGTTTGATTTTGTTTAGGCCGAAATCGAACAGTCGGCATGCCCCCGTTCATTTATAGCTGGATAGCCTGGGAAATATGGCTCGCCATTTTAAATTGGTATTTGAGATATAACTAGGTGTCAATTAAAAAATAGACCTGCTTTGTCAATCACATTTGTAATGAAATATGGAGCTTTTACCTACAAAAGAATGTTAGTTCTTCTGGTAAATGGAGTGAAATTCTTTTCAAAAATGGTTGTGGATATTTTCAAATTTTTATTCACAAAACTATGGAAGTATACCAAGATGGTTGTTTAAAAGACCATGCCATAAACCTGAGGATGACTCTTAATACACTTTTTAGTCCCTGCCCTTCGGGCTGGCAGGGACTATAGTAATCGGTTTTAACCGATAGCATTAGTTCGGCACAGAAATCCACAGAAATCCATAAACATATTTCACGTTAAACCAAAGTTTGCCGATATATTTTATTAAATTTTATGTTTCCCGATACACCCAGCCAATGGATGGAACGATCGTCTTATTTGGCCTCATTACGAGGTATAACTTAGGAAAATTTTACAAAATCATTTCGCTAATTGGTACAGGTTTGAAGTAATGCTATCCCGAAATTGGTACAGGTTTGAAGTAATGCTATCTTCGGGATAACATTAGTTCGTTAACATTAAATGTTAACTGGGTTACATTAAGGATATCGCTTAGCCTAGGTTACGTTATGTCCCTCCACACCTCCACGCCTGCCATCTGCCATACATGCACGCCTACGCCTGCCACCAACTTTCTTCTTATACTCCCCAAGGTGCGGGGTGCTTGTTCAACCTGGTCGATCGGCTCTGCGGCATCTACAAACGGAGCAGCTATCACCACGCCTGCGTTTGCCAGACTGGTAATCTTCCCAGCTTTATCTTTTCATCGTTCATGGTTATTTTTGAAATATTCACCTGAACTGTCAAATATGTAATGCATACAGATATTATTATTTTACGGTGTCAATTTGTCTATTCAGAATTTACAGGTACAAGAAACATTTGACCAAACCCAGAATTTACAGGTACAAGAAACATTTGACCAAACCCAGACTTGAAACGTACCTGCTCTGTCCTCTCTGTCCTGGGGCTTATATGTACGATCCTGCCGCTATCTGCTGTGGCATGACCGCTGAGGTAAATCTCCCATTGATTGTTTATACTCGAGCACTACTCAAATTGTTACTGTATTTAGTAGATATCTGTCAAAAACACGCTCACAATTTCAACGAATTTCTAAATTACTATGCTCACAGTATTGCTGTCTGAATTTTCTGGGCGGCATAATTCTCGTGGACGTTACAAACATACCTTAGTTGAAGCTATAAGACAGGATGATTCAGAAAGCTAACAAGTCAGATATCTGTGCAACATTCAATGTGCCTTTTGGTCAAAAGAGTTTTAGTCTTGATTTGAAGTCTTGGCATATGGATTACAGCAACATATTACTCAAGTTTGATTTCTTGGTTTATTGAAAATACATGATACAATCAATAGCTATTGACTTTAGTTTAAATGTATAATGCCATAAATGTCAATTCCCTGATCGCTCACAGAGCATATGCACAATATTTTTTTATCATAAAACCATGTTTGCTTACCGTATTTGTTTGGGGGGCTTTGTTGCCGGCCATCTCCTTGTCCTGCTGGGAGGTCTGCCTATGGTTAGTGGTAGCAATGGTTCCTTCTTCTCTGCGCAGCAGTTTGAATTACTTTCATCAAGCACAATCTGCTCTCGCCTGCATTATTCGCTGCAGAACGCAGCGTCGCTGGTGGGAAAAAAATTTGAAGGAAACACAAAATATTCATTAGTCTCACAAGCCGATCCAAACAGATGTAAAGAGGCCTCAGATAGCGGCTACCTGTACATGCAGCCCTTCACGGTGTTTCTGAGAATCACTACTCCAAAAGCAATGAATTTTGTTAGAAATCACGTTTTGAATTCACTGTTATTTTTTTAGGTAGAATTCTGAAATATTTTCAACATCTACAATTAATATGGAAATGCTCTTTTTAAAATTACCCTAAATAAAATAACTATACGCACACTACCAGCAAGAATATCTATATGAAAAAAGGAAATATTCAGAAGATTTGTAACAGAGACCTGTCAGAAAACAGAGGCAAAACTGAAGCTCGAAGGTTGCTCTGCGAAGCCCATACAATTTACAAACAGGAAAATGCAAATATACAGACTATTAAAATATACAGACTATTAAGCTGAAGTTCCGCCAGCTATCAGAGCCCGGCATGCCGTTGAAGACTTGCTCTGGACTGAGGTGCCTGTTTCCAATCTCCTCAACGGACAATTCACGCTCTTTTTCAGAAGAAAATGCCTGTGATTCGCATACCCTGCACAAGATCCTCAGGAAACTGTAAAGATTGGCTTTGAATATGCAGAAAAAATAGCAGAAGCAGCTTGAAACGTGACCAAAAGTATAAAACTAAGCGTTCTGCCAGCCTGCATGGGGGAACAAGTGTCGTGCTTTGAGGGTTGTGGCTTTGCCAGGTGTCATCGGAGCGTGGAGTAGCAAGATCACCCTTTCTTGCATGGAGTCGCGCCCTTCTGAATGCAACATTCATATAAAAATCATATGCTATATGGTATCACAAATCGAGTTTATTCCATGTTAATAACTAGTTATGCAATGCACGCTAGTTGGGGATATTACAACAACATATTGTTTCCTTTATTGAAATAGTTGGTAATTCACACACAAGGTGTGTTGGCTTTTGCAAGAAACCAACTGGAATGTAGATGAATTAATCGAGCAATTTTATGCTCATTCAGATAGAAAATTTCCTTCATTTTCATCTTCTTTTAGACATGTTCCAATTTAAAATCAAAACCATGAAATTGACTCTGATTAGTTACGCCCACCATTACCAATTAACAACGAAAAATTATACAATGACGATTTTATACAAAGAGGAAATCAACAATAGGCATAGTGGTCTATGCAACCTAATTCTACCTCGGCTTTCTCGAATAAAGGCGATGATAAATTCGAATCACTTTATCACGCACCTTTCGAATTGATGTTCAAAGGCAATTTTGACGAGGTGAAATTAAATGGTTTTCCAGAGCCGACAGTACTGGAGTTTTCCAACCAGATAGTTGGAATTCCCAGAGCCGACAGTATGGACTTTTCCAACGAGATAGTTCGAACTTTAAACACCCCTGCACACTGTTCAAATGGTTTCAAAGAGACAAAGTGTCAATATATATTGCACAGGAAAAAAAAAGTGTCAATATATATAAACTATAGAGTCTTCGTCTGCACCTGTTCCCTTCAATATTAATCTATTCCGAGATCAGCGCGCTGAGAGGTCTATCAGAACGAATTACTCATCGACTAAGTAGGACTGAACTCATCCGACTGTGAGCTGCGATGAAAAATCAAAGGAAAAAGATCAGTCTGCAAATTCTTCGGTGGGCACAATCCACTCAGATCATTTGAGACCATGTTTGAGCAACAGGCGTCCCGAAAATGGTTTGCCAGAGCCGACAGTACTGGAGTTTTCCAACCAGATAGTTGGAATTCCCAGAGCCTACAGTATGGACTTTTCCAACGAGATAGTTCGAACTTTAAACACCCCTGCAGACTGTTCAAATGGTTTCAAAGAGACAAAGTGTCAATATATATTGCACTGGAAAAAAAAAAGTGTCAATATATATAAACTATAGAGTCTTCGTCTGCACCTGTTCCCTTCAATGTTAATCTATTCCGAGATCAGCGCGCTGAGAGGTCTATCAGAACGAATTACTCATCGACTAAGTAGGACTGAACTCATCCGACTGTGAGCTGCGATGAAAAATCAAAGGAAAAAGATCAGTCTGCAAATTCTTCGGTGGGCACAATCCACTCAGATCATTTGAGACCATGTTTGAGCAACAGGCGTCCCGACGGAGGAGGCCGCAACCGCCACGTTTCGCTCATGCGGTTTACGGGCAGATACGCTGCGGGCTGCGGCAGGGACTAGCTGCCCCGCAGCCCCTCTTGTTTTCCTTAAATCCAAAAAAAATAGTTCTTACCACCTTTTTGGCAAATTAGTTGGAGATATAGTTTCAAACGGAAAGTATGTTGGTATACTAAAAAAGTAAAAGTTAATTTAAAAAAAACTAAAACCACTTATAAACCTCTCCAAAGTTAAATTTTCTTGGGCCATACAAATATAGTATAAAAAATTTGTAAAAAAATATTTCAAGCTGTTGTATTTGAATAGTTATATAAAAAAAAATCATTTCAAAGGACATTAAAGTGCCAGTGAGAATTTGAAGAATTCAAGAACAAGATT
Source organism: Pinus taeda (assembly GCA_000404065.3). Classification (NCBI taxonomy): domain Eukaryota; kingdom Viridiplantae; phylum Streptophyta; class Pinopsida; order Pinales; family Pinaceae; genus Pinus; species Pinus taeda. The sequence goes on along the minus strand of APFE030055553.1, from coordinate 124,620 downwards.
ATGAAAACATTTATCTTAAAGTTCTTCACACTTTCATGTACAGTGGACATCATGTATAATTATTGGGGCCATCCTAGCACAACTACAGAATAAGAAAAATGGATGAATTATCTCATGTACCAATTGGAAAGAAAACCTTCACAGTGAAGAAGAATTAAAATAATGTAAAAATAAAATTCCTACGTGTGATTTATTATTTACAATGTTTGGGAATTATGTACTAGAAAATATGTTCATTTTTACATAGATCACTGACATTAGAGTACATTTTGAACAAACCAATTTTAGAAAAGAACAATAAGTATATGACTAATGTCATTTCAAGAATATGATTTTGAAGTCATTATCAAATGAAAAAAACCATGTGGCATTAGACCATTGATCAAGAATAAAGAATGGAAATGAAAGAAAACAAACAAATATTTTCCAAACACAAGAGGCATTGAGCTATTTGAAGGACTTTTCAATGATTTTTTTCTTTGTAAGATTAAGCCTGATGTTACTATCAAAAATATGTACATAGATAACTATCACAAGCTACTGGTCTACCACTTGGAAAACTAGAGCAATAGCATAAGTTTCAAAATTTATGATTGCATGTTTCATAGACTACTAGATTGTTTTTCAAACTGAAAAAAGAACCAGGAAATAAACTGAACTAGAAGATAATAAACATTGCAATGGAAATGCCATTGGGGCCATCCTAACACAACCGTAGAACAAGGAAAAGGGACAAATTATCCTACATACCCATTGGAAGGAAAACCTTTACAACCAAGAAGAATTAAAATAATGTAAAAAGAAATTTCCTGGGTGTGATTTATGATTTAAAAATGTTTGGGAATTATGTACTAGAGAATAAATTCATTTTTACATAGATCGCCCAACATTAAAGTACATTTTGAACAACCAATTTTAGCAAAGAAGAATAAGTAGACGACTAATGTCATTTGAAGAATATGATTTTGAAGTCATTGTCAAATCCAAAAAAACACATGTGGGATTAGAGCATTCATGAATAATAAAGAATGGAAATAAAAGAAAACAAACAAATATTTTCCTAATACAAGAGGTATTGAGATATTTGAAAGATTTTCCAACGTTTTTTTTCCCTATAAGACCAGGAATTTTATATTACTATAAAAAAGATACACATGGATAATTATCACACGCTACTAGTCTACCACTTTGGAAACTAGAGCAGTGGCATAAGTTTCAATCTTTACCACTTTGGAAACTAGAGCAGTGGCATAAGTTTCAATTTTTACCACTTTGGAAACTAGAGCAGTGGCATAAGTTTCAATTTTTATGATTGCATATCTCGTACACTACGAGATTGTTTTTCAAACTGAAATAATAATAATAATAATAAAAACATGAAATAAACTAAAGTAGAGGATAATATACATGGTAGTAATAGTGCCATTGTGGCCATCCTAACTCAACTATAGTACAATAAAAAAGAGGTGAATTATCCCACATAAAAATTGGAACGAAAACCTCTATAACCAAGAAGAATTAAAATAATGTAAAAAGAAAATTCCTAGGTGTGATTTATGGTTTACAAATGTTTAGGAATTATGTACTAGACAATAAGTTCATTTTTACATAGATCATCTCACATTAAAGTACATTTTGAACAAAGCAATTTTAGTAAAGAAGAATAAGTATATGACTAATGTCATTTCAAGAATATGATTTTGAATTCATTATCAAATAAAAAAACCACATGTGGGATTAGACCATTTACCAAGAATAATGGATGAAAATAAAAGAAAACAAACAAATATTCTCCTAATACAAGAGGCATTGAGAAATTTGAAGGATTTTCAAGTTTTTTTCCCTATTATATTACTATTAAAAAGATGTAAATAGATAATTATAACAAACTATTGGGCTACCTCTTGGGAAACTAGACCAATGACATAAGTTTCAAATTTTATGATTGCATATCTCATAGGCTACTCAAATGTTTTTCAAACTAAGAAAAAAACTAGGAAATAAACTAAACTAGAAGATAATAGACATGGAAACGACAGTGTCATTATATATTTTTTTCTTGAAACATTTGGATCACTTAATCTTTACTCAGTTGGAGATTCCAACAAGTTCAGTGGTTATGGCTCATCGTCAACATCCAAGGAAGAAAAGTCAAAGTTTGCTAATTTCATGGCCATAATTGAAACTTTCTTATTAATCCTATCCACTTTATCCATTAGTTCAACCACGAAGATTATAATTTCTTGTTGAGCGTCTACCATATCTATAAGCACTCTATCCATGAGAGTTATAATATGCCAATGTAGCTTGATAGTTCGCATGTAGGAGAAAAAGTAAGCTCTAGATGAGTTTCCCACATCAGCAATCCAGTCCCTGGTATCCTGATCAACTTGCATATCAAGAATGAATCTTCTAACCTATCTAACTTGGCCTTCAACATCAAAAATCACTCTCTCAACTACTTCAAGGATGATATCATTGTATCTAGCCATAGCAATGTGAGTTGTTGTTTGAACATGTGTCTAATGTGAGAGATGTTAGCAATGGGGCCAAGATGCCCTCTCTTGCCTCCATGATGACTAGAGGAGAAACGAGATCTAGCCATGGAATGAGAAGCATAAAGACGGAGGAAATGAAGGTGGAATAAAAAGAGAGGGAGGGTGAAATTGTTGCTAGTGAAGAGGTTGAGTGAATATATAGTGGATAAATCATAGGTGTACCAAGAGAAAGAGCAATAAAGGTAGTAGGCCAATAGAGTTAGGAGAGTCTGAGAAAACTTAGGCTTCACCAAATCAAGTAGAGAGAGACCAATGAGGTGAAAGTAAAATACCTTTAGTAAAAAATATCAAATGGGAGATTGAAAGAAAAAACCACCCAGAATTAAAACCCCAAGGATGGGAGGAAAAACTAGAAAACCACTAACCTAAGACTCATACAAAATGTCAAAAACAAGAAGTTCATTGGTGAAGCACTATTCAAACCTGAAATTCCTTAGTCAAGTCTCCAATGAACAAAGGGTAATGAGCCTCATGTTATTAAATATCCAACTGACAACCATAGCTAAGCTTGCATGCAATGAAGGCTTCGTCAAGAAACTGACAGTAACGCTCCCTCTCTTTAAACTAGTGCATTCCAAAAATGGTAACTCAGAAAAATTCCTTAAGAGACCACATGGAGTGATTTTTTACAATACAATAGGAAACATGAAGAACATCAACCATATCATTTATAGCCTTCTCCCACCAACCTGTGTCAAAATACTTAATCAATTGCCTAATAGTTTCTATGATTGTCACCAAGATGCTTCTATAAAGGCAGATTCAGGATATATTATCCTTCCCCAGATTCCCACATGACAAAGACAATCATTTTGGCAACCTCCCATGAACTAACTAGCTTCCCCATCACATGTGAGTATATTATGTTACATGCAAAACTTGATTTTTATATATGCAAAACTTTGTAGTTAAGAGGGATATATATATATATATATATAGTTTAAAGTTAGTTTTTGAATGCATGAATGGACTAAAAGCATTGTAAATTCCCTTGGGGACTTGGATTATATATATCATTGAAATATTTTATTTATGATCCATGTTGATTTTTTTCTTTTTTATATTTTTAAAATGTCACATATCAATTTTATATCAAAATTCAAATAATTACACCTCCCTTTTATTAGAAAGTCACTGAATACATTCAATTACTTCTTTTTGGGAAAAATATTTTATCATGGTCAACATTAAAATACTTTTTTATTAGTTTCTCTGTATATACGTATGTGAAATTAATATCAAAATATATTAATTAATATGGATATTCAAATTACTTTTTTAAGTTTCTATTGATTTTTTTTTTTAATTGAAAGAATAATACATCTTCCTCAAATTCAGAAGAGAAAATATAAGAATTAAAAAAAAAAAACAATTTGTTATTTTAGTTGGACAAAAACTCAAAGAAATATCATTTCCAAAGAAGCAAGCAGGAAGGAAACTTGATTGGACATTGGATCCCTATTAGTAGAAAGATACAGATCGGGATAAAAATCTTTGTTGGGGCGGAATCAGTTAAATAAGGATTTTTTATCA